>CAKAOH010039541.1:80902-202044 GCA_916701665.1 Sebastiscus tertius
TTTTATGGCAAACTATACTATGAATTTTTTTATTATTTTATGGCATACTATACTGTTGTTTTAATCCATTTTTATGTCATATTTTATGACATACTTCTGCTATTCTTTTTTAAATATTTTTATGACATACTATATCATGTCATTTTATGACTTTTTATGACATACTGTGATTTTTTAAAAATCACTTTTTATTTAATTTTTTATCTCTAAAAAATACTATACCAACATTTTTCCATCAAAATTTTCGATATACTATACTATGATTTTTTTTCATGAAATTATTGGACATATGACGTTTTTCCAGCAAAGTTTTCACAAAATCTTTCGACATAGTATACGATTACGTTTCTTTCCATGAAATCTTTCGACATACTATACTATGACGTTTTTTCTGTGAACATTTTCCACACACTATACTATGACATTGTTCCATGAAATCTTTCAACATACTACACTAGGACTTTTTTATATTTTTTTCAACAGACTACACTGGGCCTTTTTTTGGCAAAATGTTTCGACATACTATACTAGGACTTTTTTTTCATGAAAATTTGTATGACATTTTTATGACACACTATGACTTATTAATCATATTTTTGTGGCATACTATACTATGATTTATTTTTAAAGACATTTTATGACATACTGTACTATGACTTTTTTTATGTGACTATTTAATCCGTCTGTATGTCCGTCCGGTCCATTCTTGTGAGTGCGATAGCTCAGGAATGCCCGGAGGGAATTTCTTCAAATTTTGCCCTCATAGATGAACTTATAAGATTTTGGTGGTCAAAGGTCAAGGTCACCGTGACCTCACGTACATCCCATTCTTATGAAAGTGATATCTCAGGAACGCTGGAGGGAATTGTGATTTAAATGTACTGCCAGTGTAACTGACTTTATCATTTAGTTATACCTTTTATTTAAACTTGAATATTGTCATTTCATGTTTACAAACCTTTTCTTGCAGTACCTGTTGATTCATCATGGCTCGTGGTTGCATCTGCTGCGTTAAATACATGCTCTTCCTCTTCAACTTGCTCTTCTGGGTAATTATTCCACACACACAGAGTTACCATAAATCAGTAGTAAGATCAGCATACCAACTAAAGAGCTTTATTATCATTAAATCAACAGGAAGTTTGTGAGTTTCCTGTTTATGTATGTGTTTTCAGCTGGGTGGGTGTGGACTGTTAGGTGTTGGCGTGTGGTTGTCGGTGTCTCAAGGCAGCTTCGCCACGCTGTCGCCCTCCTTCCCGTCGTTCTCCGCCGCCAACCTCATCATCACCCTCGGTACCGTCGTCATGGTGACGGGTTTCCTGGGTTGCCTGGGTGCCATCAAGGAGAACAAGTGCCTGCTGCTGAGTGTGAGTATACTACAATACCCATCATGCATCACTAGTGGTGTTGTTTGAGTGGATTCTTTAGTGTAAACTCTTATGAAGTAAATTCAGTCTGTTAATTATATTTTTAAACGTTCTTACAGGTATTATTATGCTGGTAATATGAGAAAAGTTAGGATCCACCACCAAACCCCATGTTTCTGCTCATGTTTAAGCCTTTTAATCTGACATTTTGCTTCTTTTTCTCCAGTTTTTCATCGTTCTGTTGATTATCCTCTTGGCCGAACTTATCCTCCTCATCCTGTTCTTTGTCTACACCGACAAGGTAAGACTGTGAAAGAACATTCATATGTATTAATGGTCCTCTCCTGCAGTAGGTGAGTGTGACTACATATCCCATCATCCACCTCTTCACCTCTGTTTGCCCAGGTGAGCGAAAATGCCAGAAGGGACCTGAAAGAAGGGCTGGTGCTGTACAACACGGACAACAACGCTGGACTAAGGGATGCATGGAACACCATACAGGGAGAGGTATGTTATTAACAATCAAGTCCTCTACCTGTTTGATATTACATTTAATATAGTTATATCTTGCCATTTCTTTAGTTTTTAATCCAACTTCAACTTTATTTTCACCCTGTAATGCACTTAAAGTTGAATTAATGTAGTTATGCAAGTTTTAAAAAACATGATTGACTGTTTCTGTGTCTCCTGCCTGTGCACCAGTGGCGATGTTGTGGAGTGATCAACCACAATGACTGGTACACCGCCCTGCATGACAACGTGGTGCCTGACCGCTGCTGCCAGCACGTTTACCCCGGCTGTGGACGCAACGCCTCAAACACCTTCTGGACACGGGTCAGTGTGTTTTATGTTTGGTTTTAAAGTTGTAATTGGTTACCACTTTCATGTTTGTGTGCTGTATATGAAGCTATGGCCAGCAGGTGATTATCTTAGCATAGCATAAAGACTGAAAGAGGGGAAACGGCATTTCCGACTCAGTCCAAATTTTTCAAATTTGATCGTAAATCATCAGAAGGTGCAGTTTTATTCTTTTTGTTGGTGAAGTTTATGCCAGAACCAGCTGCTTTTCAGCTGGTCTATATTTGTGACATTCCTGTGCATCTATCAAACTAAATCACAGGTAATCCAACTAAAGACACCACCGCATACACAAGTAGAGACAAGATAATAGAAAATACATAACAAGCAAGGGATTGATCATCACTTTTAATCAGGTTCAATGTATTTTTTATTTTATTTTGCATTTTGACAAACAACTTTATATTAAAACAACAAAAGCAAGAGTCATGGAGTCTTGGCCTTGAGCTGGATACCTTCTGATGTGCAGTATTCTTTTTTCAGGGTTGCTATGAGAAGGTAGAGGAGTGGCTGGATGACAACAAACACCTTCTGGGAACCATCGCCATGTGTGTGTTGGTCATACAGGTAAGGAAATCTTTATCAAGCACTTTATCCAAACAATACTAGTTTATTATTTTTTTAAACAAAACATTTATTTACTTTCTTATGATTTTTTTCGACATTCTATACTATGACTTTATTTTTTTTTTCAACATACTATACTATGTCTTTTTTCGACATTATATTATGACTTATTTATTTTTTAACATACTATACTATGACTTTTTTTTGTTTGTTCTCGACACTGTATATTTCGTTAGATTCCATGGAAAAAAACGTCATAGTATAGTATGTCGAACAATTTCTTGAAAAAACGTCATAGTATAGTATGTCGAATATTTTCATGGGAAAAAAAAGTCATAGTATAGTATGTCGAGAAATGTCATGAAAAAAAAGTTATAGTGTAGTATGTCGAATATTTTCATGGAAAAAAACGTCAGTGTAGTATGTCGAAAATTTTAATGGAAAAAAGTCATATAGTATGTAGAATATTTTCATGGAAAAAAAACATAGTGTAGTATGTCGAAAAATGTCATGAAAAAAAGTCAGTGTAGTATGTCGAAAATTTTAATGGAAAAAAGTCATAGTATAGTATGTTGTAAAAGTCAGTGTATATTATGTCGAAATAAATAAAAAGTCATAGTATAGTATGTCGAAAAATTTCGTGAAAAAAGTCATAGTATAGTATGTCGAAAAAAATTAATTAAAATCATTATAGTATGTTGAAAAATTAAAAAGTCATAGTATAGTACGTCAAAAAAGAGTCATAGTATGTTGAAAAAAATTACAAAAAAAGTCATAGTATGTCAAAAAACAGTTGTAGTATATCTTGTCTTATTAAACCATTGCAGAAGATGTTGACATTATGAGCGCCAATTAAACCTCAAATGGTGGAAAACGTGATCGAAATGGCATTCATGTTTCTTTCATGTGTTCCATCCAGCTGCTTTTATCTGCAAATGTTCATGCACATAAAAACAGGAGAATGGAAATGATTCCAACAAATTGTGCAAAATGGTCGCGGTCAGAGGATATTGTAATAATTGCGACAGGCCTATCTTATGTAGAACTTATCCAAAATGTCAAACAGCGCTATTATGTATTTTTAACATGATTTTTTTTTTTTATTTTCCCAGCTCCTTGGAATGGCTTTCTCGATGACGCTTTACCAACAGATCCACCGAGCAGGGAAGAAGTACGAAGCCTGACGGGACTAATGTGGTCATTCCAAACTGTTAATATTGGTTACATAAAATATATCATGTTTTGTTTGTAGTAAAATAATAAGCCAGCTATCATGTGTGCCATTACAGCCTTTTATCTCACATTCTATTGAACTAGTTTTTCTTACAATAAGCTTTTTAAAAATCGCACTCTAATGCATGTTGTTATGTAAAATATTTGTTATTTGTCTCTGACAATCAGAACTGAGAAAAAAGACTGACGTAGAAGAAGAGTGAGGAGTATTATTTTTAGTTAAAAGCCATGCCTGTACTAAAAAGCATTATGTACTAACATGTTCAATAAAAGCACTCTTCTCAAATGTGATGGTTTTTTTCAGACGATACTGATAATTACTGACTCATTACTTTTGTTTTCTTTTGCTCCTGCAATCTTTACTGAATAGTTTTAGTATCTGTTTTCACCCCCAACGGTCCCATAACATCAATCAGTAACCTGTTTGATCACTGAGGTGTGAAACATCTTACCTGCTTCTGAGGTGATAATGAAATTCCTCTGAATAACTGAATAACTGATAACCTATTGAAGACATGCTTTGCTCTGCATAGAAGAAACACGAGATAAATGAATAGAGAGGCTGATTTTATCAACAGTTAACATGACATTTATCTGAAAATGTTGGTTTCTTGTTAACACTGTTAAGATAGTAATTGATTAATTGGCCTGAGAAACATTCTTTGACAAGGCAGCACACACAATGACATCTCAGTGACGGCAACAGATTTTTAGGTTAATATTAGCTTAAAGAAACTGTTTGACATATTGGGAAAACATCCCAAAATGTAACCAATGTGTTAAAGGTCTTATTGATAACATATTTACAAACATTACATTCACAAAGCTTTTAGAAAGGTCAAAATTCTCCTGTATTTCTCCCAATTTATGAGAAACTTTCACACTTTTTTCCTTTTCGTTATCCTGTTTCTGGAGCTTTACAGCATGTATAAGCTGTACTGTTTCCAACCGGACGACAATAGAGCTACACCAAATATCGTTTCCCAGCGGAGGAGAGCAGTCTATGCTCGCAACACAGCGCAGTTTGAGCTTAAGCCCAAAGTTGGGCTTTACTCGACGTAGTGAAAAGCCGTCGAGGCGTGGAATAAGCCATTAGAAATAACGGGGCTCAGCGCACAGTGGTGCCGTTGTCGCATTGTGTCTGAAAGGACCTTCAGTGAGTGAGAGACGGAGAGAGAAATACTCAAGCAGGGGCAAAAAATTAATAAAAAACTGATGAATATTAGTTTATGATAGAGATTCACATGGCAAGTTTACGCCAGATGGGCGAATTATTCAGTTTTCTTTCCTGAGAATTAAAGGTAAAATTAAAAGTTTAACATAAAAATGTTATTTTCATTGTTTTAACCAGAATGCAGGAAATAAAGTCTTTGGTTTTGAAATCCAAGGTTGGCAAGTATGATCGAAAACAAATGTTTTGTTCTCTGTGGAAGATCTCGGTGGACGTTTGGTTCCCACTTCTAAGACTTGTGAGCCAATAGTATAACGGCGTTGGTATCACGTGGTATCTCTGTTGTCAGTGATCAAGTTGCCAATTAGTGTGGAAAAAAACAGTTTGATGTTAAGTGCCTGGCAACCACTTGTTGTAAAGTAAATGCAATGGAACGGAGGAGGAAGAATGCGCCATCTAGTGGCTGAATGTTATCAATAGCACCTTTAAATATAAGCTAAAGCTAGTTAGCTTAGTTTAGCATAAATACCAAAAGTGGGGGAAGGCCAGGCGACCAGTGGATGCAGCTTGGTTAGCTACTGGTTTCCAGACGCGTACGTGCATTTCCAGAAATGTCAAATTGTTTTACGTTAAAATCTTGTAGCCGTCTATCAGAATTATTGATAGCAGCTTCACAAAGTCTCTTCTGGTTACAAGTCCATAGTTCTTTCGTTATCAACAACAACGTTTCCTTTGATGATGACGTAGCGGATCAGCTCCTGATGTCCACCCAGCTGGTAGATCAGATGCTCCCATCTGCAATAAAACATACAGGAAAGTTTTTATTTCATATAAACATACAAGGCATGCAGCTAGCAAAAAAATAATACTGAAGGTGAGATTCTCATTTGTAAGAATAATCTAGACAATCTGATGCTGTCTGAAAAACTCAGTACTATATTACATAATAATACTACTTACAGTTAAACTTTTATTTAAGTTAGACCTGGTGCTAAGGTCAAATCAGTTGATTAGTATGGTATATTAGGTATAATATACATATAGCATTTTTGGAGGAACAACTTAGGACTATTCACTGTTTCTTATTCAACCTGCATGGTAAAATAATGGTTAAAATGTCATGCAAACACACAAAATGCATTAGTTTACAAATCTATAACTTTGTTAAACTGCAGTCAAATGCAGGATGTCAGCAGCACAGCGCCAATACTGAAGTAGATCAGGCTCAGCTAGATCTGTTCACCCCTTATTTATTAGATCTAATTTATCTGGATTGATGTCAAAAGTTTTCTCCCTGGTTCTCATCAGATGTTCAATTTAATTATTATGTAAAAATAAATCAGCCACAAAAAACGGACTAACAGTTAATCTTTAAATACAATGTAGATTTACAATATGTCTTTGTTTAATATATGTAACTTTTCATGAAACAGGATGGTTGTTTTGTCCATAAAAACACCAAAATGTTGACATCCTGAGGTCTCTTTTTACCATGAACTGATTAAGGTTGCAGCAAGGAAACCATCTCAGTGGTGGATAAGGTATCCAGATTCAAAACTTAAGTAAAAGTACTAATACCACATTGTGATAATACTCCATTACAAGTAAAAGTCCAGAAATATATAAAATGTACAAAGTATCAAACGTAAAAGTACTCATTATGCATTATGCATTAAAATTATTATACATTATATTACTGATTTAATGTGTAATTAGCCTTTCACTGTTGTAGTTGGTTGAGGTGGTGCTAATTTTAACTACTGTTTTACTGTAGTTTATAACATATTTTATAAGATAATCACATTTTTTTAATGTAAATATGCACATTTTCAATCTGAAAAGTAACTAAACAGACAAATCAATGTAGTGGAGTACATTGATTTCCCTCTGAAATGAAGCAGAGGAGAAGTATAAAGTAACATAAAATGAGAATATTCAAGTCAAATTCATAGGTACTTGCACGGAAGTACTTCTACAGTCATTGTACTTAGTTACTTTTAATGGTCATAGACCCAGAAACACACGATCAGACAAAAGGATTTTCTTTGTTCTGTGTGTAAATCTTGACATGTGATTTACCGTGAGGTGTTGAGGACCAGCAGGTCTCCGTGTTTGTTGACCTCCAGGGAGCCGTGTGTGTGGGAGCGCCCCAGGGCGTACGCTGCGTTGATGGTGGCCGCAGCCAAAGCCTCTGGCATGGACATCCTCATGTTGACACAGGCCAGGTGCATGACTATTGGCTGAGGAAGAGGAGGGCACGAGAGAGAGAGAGAGAGAGGAAGACACAATTAAATAGAGGATAGAGACGAGGGATGGGTTGTAACCATCATGCAACACTCCTGCTGTACTCACCATGGAGCAGCAGTAGGCGTTGGGGTTAAAGTCGCTGCCGAGGGCGACAATAACTCCGGCTTCCAACATGTCCCTGGCTCGAGGCTGAGGCAGCCTGAACACACACACCCACACACGGAAAAATACTAATATCACACTGTAGAAATACTCCATTACAAGTAAAAGTGCATTTCAAACTACATACTTAGGTAGAAGTCAAAAGAATAGAAGGAAGAAGAAAAAGTAAAGTTCAAGTACCTCTGTTTTGTACTTGCGTACAGTACTTGAGTACATGTACGTGGTTACATTTCCACCCCGGGTGTTACATACCGTAGGATGTAAGCTGTAGTTGGTAGAAGGACGGCGGCGGTTCTTGCTGTTGCCATGGCAGCGATCCCCTCGTCTGTGACCTCCTCCAGGTGACTGATGGCCAAGGCTCCGAGCTCAGCACCCAGCTGACACACACTCAGGTTAACAACGAGACTATTATTCTAATGCTTAAGACTTCTTTGCAGTATAGAGTTGAAACAGTTAGGCACATAATTAATCAGTTTATCAACAGAATAATTGATTAATCATTTAAATCATTTATCAAGCAAATATGCTCCTTTTCTCCGTTTTATATGATTGTAAATTTAATATCTTTGAGTTTTTGATTGTTGGTCTTAAAACATCACCTTGGGCTCTGAAAAATAATGAATGTGACATTTTTCCCTAGTTTTTGAAGCTTTATTTACCAAACAACTGTTAAATTAATCAATTAAATAATCAGCAGATGAACTGATAATAGCTCTGTGTTTACCGACATTACTGATGGAAACAAAAGTTTAACAGCATCAAAAAATATTAACTTGAGGAAGCCGTGGCACTCAGAACTTGTGATGAGGATATGAAGTATTTTATTATTATTTTGCTGCCCAAATGATTATTTGATTGTTTTTATTAATTAAATCAAGAAAAATGAAAATAAGCATATGTTCTGGGTAAATTGCAGTTATTATTTGCTGATTTTGAAAGTTAAAAGCTAAATTTGTAGGGCACCAAACAACAGAGTGACTGGCAGCTAAAGACCCAGATATTTTTCACAGTTTATACATTTTTGTTGAAACTGTATCAGAGACGCATTCATTAGGGCTGCACGTTATGAGTAAAAAATGCAATATGCAATAATGTTCTTGAATAATTACTCAAGATAAACAGTGTACTCAGTTCTGTCTTTCTGCTGCTTTCAGTATTCTACTAAAATACAACAAATTGCTTGTTGAATTAAAAAAATTAAATTTCCCAAATTATTTTAGTTTACAAATTGAACGGAACACAAAAGGCACCAATAAAAAAAGAATGATAGTTAAATTAAAGTGTAGTTTTCTACTGATACTCTTTTTCAACTAACTAAAAAAAAAATATTTGCAATATTTATTATATTTTAAGAAATTTACATTAATATTTTTATTTTTTTATTTCTCAATGTTTCCTGACGTGTTTATCTCACAGCTGACATCGCGCAATAATGATAAAAAATGTGATATATTGTAGCGCTCCCTAGCGTTCATCAAACTTAAAGCTTCATCCAAGCTGCTGTTGAACTGTACTGCATGTTTTCTAGAATTTAGTCGACCCTCACTGATAATAATTGGGTGGACAAAATATAAATATATATATATATATATTTATATTAAAAAAAAAAGCAGTAAACACAACTTTATGAGTGAGTGATACCTGAGCAGAGTTCATGGGATGAAGCTCGTCTCCGTGGAAGTTGATGTTGAGGCCCATGTCTTTGCCGGCCTGCAGGATGGAGCGAGTAGAGCTGAGGTCAAACACTCCCTGCTCACAGAACACGTCGATGTTGTCGACGCTCAGAGTCCCGGCAGACATCCTTTCTTTCAGCTTCGGCAGCTGAACCTGCAGGATGTCCTCTGTGGCTTCAGCAACTGTCTTCCCTCTGAATAAAAGGAGATCAGTTAGAGGGATTCATTATCAGGATGTGATGTGAAAGGAGATAAAGGTCCATACTTGGGCACTGCGTGGGCTCCACAGTAGGTTGAGGAGATGTTGATGGGCAGCGTGTGTCTGGCCTCCTCGATCACCTCCAGCATCTTGAGCTCAGTCTGCAGCTCCAGGCCGTACCCGCTCTTACACTCCACCAGGGTCGTACCCGCTCGCTGCATCCGGACCAGCCTGTTGCTGAGGGACCCCAGCAGCTCCAAGAACCCGGCAGCTCTGGTGTGCTCCACCGTGAAGTGGATCCCTCCGCCGGCACGGTGCACGTCCATATAGGTGGCACCTGCCAGCTGCAAAGAGGAACATGCATCTCATAAAAATGTAGCTCCAGTTGTGGAAGTCAAAAACGTATTGAACATACCTTCATTGCAAATTCATGCACCCTGTCACCAGCCCAGACTGGATGGGTGTGGGCGTCAACCAACCCTGAAACAAGACATTTTTAAAATGATAACCACTCGTATTGTTATTGTACAGAAAGTTAAAAAATACAACTTGCATATAAATCTAGCAGATACTCACCAGGCAGGACACACATTCCTGTAGCATCAATCACTTTATCAAATGTCGATTCTGAATACTGAGCTCTGATGATTTCTGCAGGACCCACAGCTTTAATCAGCCCATCGCTGGATGAAGAAATCAGTTGCTTTAATGTCACTTTAAAGCACAGCTTGGAGCTGAACATGCAGCTGAGCTTTGACAAAGCCATTGTACGGAGGATAAACCTTTCTGTAAACACACATCAGGCCAAACTATACTTTTTTCACACACTAATGATGAGTTAAAGGTACAGTATGTAGGAAAACTAATTTTTGTTTCACATTTCTTCACAGAGTTTAACACAAGGTGACCCCTCATGCTTGTCACATGGTATGACGTAATCTCAGATAACCTGTTAGTTAGAAAAACTTACCTTCCTATCACTACGCTCCCATTTTCAATCACAGAAAGGTTTTGCATCCCATGTTTGGTCATGAACTTCTCTCCATTGTTGCAGATCAGAACCACCTGTTTGGCGTTCTTCACCAGTAGTCTGTGATTACCGGACATTTTTATTTATCCAAAGCAGAGACCCGTTAACTTCAGAGTGACTGACTTTACACTAGTTTGTGAAAAGGCAAATATTTGTCTAGGAGAGTTTAAAGTGCACAGACAGGGGCGGTGCTTCTGGCACGGACATCACAGACAACCAGTTAACCAGTAACAATAGAGGGCTGCAGGGATGATGTATTTTTGTAGGCCAAACAGGAAGTTAGCATCGCTCTGGTTCCCTTGATAAAAAGCAAATGGGATTTTTCCATTGGGATTATTGCAGAAAATAACAAACATTTATGATACTTTCCGCAAATGAACACCATTTTTACGATTTTTGAAGAATAAATACAATCGCCAGAAGTAAAAAAGCTAACATTAGACTATAAACAAACTACACCACGGTCGCATGACTTCAACATCACCACCACTAAACTAAAGACGGACTAGTGTTCGCCGTGATGACATTTAGCATTACGCCACTTGTTAGCAACTGCTTTTTATTTTTTTATTTAGTGCAAAGAGACATAACAGGTGAGGCAACATGACGTAACATGGGTAACATGACGGTAACAGTAACAGCAAATTAATAATCTGAGGTTGTGTGTGTGTGTAGGTGTGAGTGCAGAGGATTAGTGTTGGTAATGGGGCAAGAGAGAGAAAAAAATAAATAAATAAAAATAAAGTTAAAGTTTTTTTTATGTATTTATTCACTTATTGAATTCCATTTTTCAGTTTTTCCATTTTGTCCTTTCTCTCCTTTCACCCCTTTTTTCATTTATTCAAGGTATTACTGTAGGATTAGTAGAGCAGAGAGCGTGGAAAAAAGTGGTGGTGATGTAGTGTAAAGCATATGTTATGTTTGCATGTCAGGGGGTTGGTAGTCGAATGAGTAAAGATTACGGGGTGATTATAGTGATGACGAGAAACAGTACTAATAGTTACAGAAAATATATACTGTATATATAAAAAGAAAATAGACAAAACAATATCACATCGACATTGAAGAACTTTTAACCAGATTAAATAGGAAAAAGGTAAAAGCTTCAAAATGCACAAGTGTGATTTTTACTTATGTATTTTATATCGTAGAAAAAAACGTTAAAATCTCTTCATCTTGTGTTAACCACAGACCTTATTTCAAGCATCTAACCAAAAACCCATTGACTGTTTGGTCGTGTCTAGAAAGTAACCCAAAATTTGGGAAACTTGTGAGATGCATAAGGTTGAGGAATCAACCCCAAATGGTTATGGTGAGAATAGGTCGCCAGGCAGCGAGTCTTTGCACATTTTTGCGAGTTTTCGCAATTTGCGGGTTACCTTCTACACACGACCCTTCGAGACAAGGGAACCGGAAGTGCAAAAATATTTTTAGGACTCATTCCTGCAGCACTCATTTACACATGCTACTTCTGTTAGACATCACATGCAAAAAACACAACAATCAGGTTTAAGAAAGGGTACAATAATCATTTTATTGTGTCTGTATTACAAACTGACAACATAAAATTGGCCTAACAAATACAGTAAAAAAAAAAAAAAATCAGTTTCAGAACTGCTCGAAAAAAGTTAACCAAACCCCAATCGTTCATTATTTCACATGGTGAAAACACAAACACACATCAACTCAACTACGAGGTACAGTCACACAACAAAGACGAGTCTTCTTCACCAACATCACTCCCTCATTTCTCCGTCTTCCTCCTCTTCTTCTACACCTCTGATGTACAAAACGTTATTGCACCTGTGGGTATGAAAAGTGACAAAACAAAAAGACAGAAATACAATGGGTTGATCGTGTAGTGCTCCTTTTGCTTCCACCAATGATTTCTTTCAAAAATGAAACGTTAATTATTAACACGGGTCAGTTGATGTTGTTATTAATCTTAAAGGATTGAGCCATAAAAAGAACTTTCTCTGTATTTTTTAGCAAAAAAAGTGCTCTTTTCATTGTATTACTACATAGACTTGTTTTCCCCTTAAAAACATCATTATCTTACTTTACATAAACTTGTTGAATAAATGTAAAATTAAGTTATTATAATAAAGAAGCCTCTACTGAACGAGTTATGGAATAAAGATATTTATAACATACCTGATAAGCACTTCACCAAGATGTCCCGCCAATGCTCCATCCACATACTCTTCTGTGTTTGCCAGCTGTCAGGAAAACAAGTAAACATAAAAAGGTCAGGAGGCTACCCATAAGGGTGTATTTGCATGGTTGAATCCCATACGGCAGTGATGACGTCGTCAAAAATAAGAAGGTAGATGCTTGTTCGCACTGATAGAATGGTACGGCTTGGGATAATAAAATCCTAATAAATGATTAAAAAGATTTCTGCACAAAACAGAGATGCTGGCAACTGTGAGATGTACGTATAATGTGAAAAAATAGTCACAGTACTATTTAAGTACAGGACGATAAAGGATCTTTTAAAAGATCCTACTTTTATGGACGGAGTGTGCGGGTACTACCACAAATTACACCCAATACATTATGTTGTTGTAAAAAGAGAGCACTCTTTCTGACTCTGTAGACTGAAATGAACTTGATGTACAAAAGGTACTTTTGTAATTAGTTTCTTGTTAAAGAAAAATATGTTCACGAGTCGCTGCTCACATTAAGGACGAATGGAAGCTCTGGAGCTTGTAATTATGGCTGTCCTCGACCAAAGAAATTCTTAGTCGACTGTGGAGAAACTCAGTGTGTGTGAGAGAAAGAGAGTGTATCAAAGAATCACACAACAGCACAACTTTAAATCTTGTGTTTACCAGAGATGTGCTCATAAGTTTCTTGGAAATAAGGCATTCAGCATGAAAAAGCATAAAAAAATTACTGATTGACTAAAGCAATCTTATTTGACTAAGATCAAAACGACTGATTGGTCCATTAATCAACTAAGAAGGGGAAGTCCTACTTGTAATGCATAATTCCTCCAACATTTTGTTTGTGAAATGACTCTTGGGGCTTCACATGAGGTGGAAAGTGTCCAATAACAAAATGTCAACAAAAAATGTATCAAAATTAAAATGTGAAATGAACATAAATGCATTATGTTTTATTTACCTGTGGGTCAAAAAATGCCACAATATCCCAAAAGAACTTTAGTAAATTTTGCTCTCTGTGCAAGCAAGGATGGTACATATAAATAACATTGGTATAGGAACAAGGCATACAATACAATAAACTGCTCTTACCTGCATATTCATGTACCCATCCACAGACACCAGGTAGCCCTTGTACTCCATGCCCCACTTCAGCTTCACCATCACTGGTTTGCCTGTCAGGCCGTTCAGGAATGGCTTAGGGTTCAGCGGTAAACTCTATTGAGAAAAAAAGATTATACACAGTTTACATATATTGTGACAACAATCACCAACACTACCCAGGGTATTACTTAAGGCTGTAAATAATCTTGTTATTCTTTAAATAGCACAGCTCATGCCAAATTTAGTTTAAAAAATCTGCCAAATAACTGTAGCTCAGCATATCACCAACATGTCAAATGAAAACATGCATGTAATGACATTTTCTGATGCGATGTTGTAATAGTAAATTCGGCATAAGACATTTTATCAGTTAGTTCTTTCAAATCTCTCTGAAGCGAATGTGTATTGCTGTAAATAAGATAACGGTAGGTAGAACGACACCAAGTTAATATTTACATAAAATATTTACAAAATGTGAATAAATATTGGAATACACTATAAATAGACACGACTGCTACAACTAGCATAAATAATAACCCACTACATACATTAGCAAAGTGTGCAAAATACCATATACATTAGCAAAGTATGCAAAACACTATATACATTAGTAAAGTGTGCAAAACACTATATACATACTATATACATGAGCAAAGTGTGAAAAACACTATATACATACTATATACATTAGTAAAGTGTGCAAAACACTATATACATACTATATACATGAGCAAAGTGTGAAAAACACTATATACATACTATATACATTAGCAAAGTGTGCAAGTTACAATGTTTTATTCTTTGATACAAATCGTGTTTTCAGCAAACAGGCAGTAAATGAAGCTGGGTAATGTTACAGCCAGATAATTCAAACAAGCAACAATGGTTAAAACTAGTGGTGACAGTATATCACGATGCTTGTTAAATTATATGTTTTTCTAATGGAGTCTGCTGACTTTCCCTCCACAGAAATCCACCCAAACTCAAACAAAAGGCTGCATAATAACCACAGTAAATTAACTAAACGGTTAAGTCGACAGTATCACTGTTTAAGTCAATAAATATTGCATTTTAACACTTAAAGTGAGTTGTCCATTCATTCCATAGCATGAATAAGAAGCTAATGTAGCTAATGCTAACTATCATATACTCTATTATCTTCTACTAGAGTGAAAACAAACCCCACTAAAACATCTAATGCGTTGATAGTTGAACATTAAGGTGTACTCACCATGTCTGTTGTAGTTAATGAGGTCTGGGAGTCAATAAACTTGATGTATTTTCGTCTCAAACGTTTGTTCTTCGTGAAGCAGCAAACACGCTTTACCGCCGAACAGGAAGTACACCGCCGAACAGGAAGTATGCCACTCTGACGTCAGAGGAGTTGTTTTCATATACTGCCCCCCCTGGTGTTGAGGAGGTCACACTGCAGTGTATAATACTGGAAACTCACTTTACTACTATAAAAGATGTGTCTAGCATCTAAAATCTTACTTAATGTATAATCAGGAAAATACACTTTAAGTATTAAAAGTAAAAATCCAGCATCTCAAATTTTACTTCATTTTTAACAGTCTCTTCTGCACTATATTCACTTTTTTAATAGTCATGTATCACAGTTGTTACCCTGCACTATATTCAGTTTTAACAGTTTTCTTCATCTCCTTGTATTTTTATATCTGATATATTTTTTTGTACTTTGTACTTTGCACTACTAACGTTTTTACTGCCTTATTACTAACATGTTTTGCACTATGGAACTGTGATGCTGGAGACTTGATTTTCCCACGGGATCAATAAAGTTACTATCTATCTATCTATTTATCTATCCTAAGTAAATGTATAATCAGGAAAATATACTTTAAGTATTAAAAGTAAAAGTCCAGCATCTAAAATCTTACTTAAGTAAATGTATAATCAGGAAAAGTTTAATTTCTACCTGTACCAACTGAAAGTGAGTCTGTGATCCTCAGAAGTGAGTTTAAAGTGACCTTATATTACTTTATGAGGTGTGTTATGGTGGTTGGCATCATTATATGGTTGAATTCTTTTAACATTCGTCATATGATTACTTTAAGTTAAAGTCCAATGCAAATCAAGTCTTATCATTTTTCTTCTGACGTATATCCAGCATCACTGTCAATCTCTCTATCTACCCTCACTTGAACTATATTATACTGTATGTGCAATACCTGCTCTATAGGATATTCACTTCAACATGAATCTCGCCGAAGTAAAATCATAAACTCGGACCTGTTTATGAGCAAAAAGTGTCATATCTGGGTCATGCTGGCTCTCTGTCTGGGCAGCTGTTTCTCCCCAGGCACAAACAGTCTGAAGATTTCACCCATTTTTCTGCGTTGAAGCATTCAACTGTTACTAAAGCGTCCAACAAGTTCAAACCTGATACTCTGAATAAAACTAACATCTGACTTCCTGCAGTGAGGGGCTGGGATCTGTCAGAAAATTCCTCTGAAATTGCACTAGAGCTTTCTTTGCATGTTTGAAATACTCCTGTCCTTACATCATTTAGCCTATTTTTCTTCTCTCTCCTTTTTGAGTTGTCCTCCGTGTAATTAACCAATCCGTCAGTCAGTCACTGTGTCAGTTATGGCATGATAACAATGCGTGTGTGTGGGTGTATGTTGAGAGCAGGGGCAGGGCCAGAGCGGTAGCCGGGGGTGGCGCTGGCCACAAAACAACCACAAAGAGACAAAAAACGACCACAAAGAAACACAAAATTACCACAACTAGATGGAAAATGACCACAAAGAGACACAAAACTACAGAGACAAAAAACTATCACAAAGAGACAAAAGTGACCACAAAGAAACACAAAATTATCACAAAGAGATGCAAAACGACCAAAAAGAGACACTGGACATAAAACAACCACAAAGAGAAGAAAAACAACTACAAAGAGACAAAAAATTACCAAGAGATGCAAAACGATCCCAGAGACACAATACAACCTCAAAGCGATAAAAAACAACCAAAAAAGACGAAAAGCGTCCACAAAGTGATGCAAAATGACCACAGAGACACAAAACAACCAAAAAGAGAAGAAAAACGTCCACAAAGTTTTGAAATATGGCCAGAAAGAGACGAAAAACAACCACAAAGAGACAAAAATGACCATGAGATGCAAAATGACCACAAAGAGGCACAAAACAACTTCAAAGATATAAAAAAAACAACCACAAAGAGATGAAAAACGACCACAGAGAGATGAAAAGCATCCACAAAGTCATGCAAAACGACCAAAAAGAGACAGAAAACAACCTCAAAGAGACACAAAACAACCAAGAGACAAAAGGTGTCCATAAAGTGATGAAAAACGACCACAAAGAGACAAAAAATTACCATGAGATGCAAACGACCACAAAGAGCAACAAAACAACCTCAAAGAGACTCAAAACAACCACAAAGAGACAAAAAGCATCCACAAAGTAATGCAAAATGACCTAAAAAAGCACCCACAAAGGCATGCAAAATGACATCATAGAGACACAAAACAACCACAAAGAGACAAAAAGCATCTACAAAGTCATGCAAAACGATCTCAAAGAGACACAAAACAACCACAAAGAGACAAAAAGCATCCACAAAGGCATGCAAAACGACCTCAAAGAGACACAAAACAACCACATAGACACAAAACAACCAAAAAGAGACAAAAAAACGTCCAAAAACAGATGCGAAAAAGACCATAATGATATGCAAAGTGGTTACAAAGTGATGCAAAAGAATATGGTAACACAGACGAAAAAGTGTCCACAAAGAGATGCAAAACAACCACAATGAGACAAACAATGACCAAGAGGAAATGCAAAGCCTTTTACTTGTTGGTATCATCAATTAGAGGAAGACGGCTTTGTTGTAGAGGCCAGTCGGATCATTCCAGTCTGATGCCAAACTAACAGCTCTTTGAAGTCTGCAGAGGAGAGCAGAGAGACAAGAATCATCACTAAGTGGGTCTGAGGAGAGGATGAACTGCGGGAAGTGTAAAGTTATGGGATCACTAACCTCCCCAGCTGTGTGCTAAAGTCCACTGTTTGACAGACAGTTCAGGCTTATTGGCCTTCTTGCCAAGAGTTAGATGAGATGTCTGAATGCTGCATGAAGATACAGCCAGAAGGTGGTTAACTTGGAAACAGGGGGTTTAAAGGAGTTTAAATCTCATAGTTTTAAGGACCAATGAGTGCAGCAGGACAGACAGAACAAAGTGAACAGGTGAGATAGTTTCATTTGGCTCACTGCTTATTGGACACGGTTCAGATGCACAGAAAGCAGGTCATGGTCCGATTACACAGCAGACAGAGAAGCCAAAGCCATGCTGTGTTCAGTGGAGCTTGACCCAAATGGGCCGGAGTGGAAAGAGCAGTTTTCTAACATCACTTTTCTTTAATTTGTACCATTACTGAGCACAGGGTGGCGCACTGCAGCCTGCACAGTGTTGGGACACAAGCTGAAGTTTGTCACTACTAAGTTGTGGCAGTTTAAAGCCTCATTTTCTCATATTTGAATACCCTCTTTTTTCTTCTTTTTATGGGCTGTTAAGCAGTCATTGTTGGGAGCAGACAGCCATGTGGAACTGGAATTAAAAAAGCTTGCAATTTATTGGCTTGCATATTTCACTGATTTTGTATGGACACCAACAATGTTGTCAACAAAAGCCGCAGCCGAGCAACCAATTCGGTGTAATCTGAAGTGCGTCAGCAGCATCATCAGTCTGTGTGTCTCTCCATCCAAAGCCAATTAGTCAGAAATGTGGATATGAGCACTCATTTACGCCCCATGTCAGCTTTTCATCAGACTCCACGTGGTCTGTAGGGGGGTCCCTCACTCTGTTATGTCACCTGGTAGTAATATGATAGAGGTGAAGTACAGGAATGTGTATATAGTTACATACGGAAACATATTATGAGTTAGTAAAATGTTAGATTAAACTAGTATATTATGTGTGCAATTGCAAGTATACCTTAACATTAACATTAAAATGCTACATCATGATGCATTACTAATAACAACGTAACATATAATTATACATCACTCACAGTGGCAAGGACTTTTACTTTGAAAATGTAAATACATTTTGTTGATAATACTTGTGCACTTTTTTCTCTGAATGAAAATTTTTTACTTTGGAGGATACTTTATTATATGAATAATACTTTATTATGTCATATTCACAGAAATTGGCCCACTTTTTAGTTTATGAAAGTATACTTTAAAGTGTACTTTAAGTGTTAGGATCGTAAACTTTGAGTACACAACTAGTTTACATCTAACATGTATTGTATACTGCAACTATATTATGAAGTGAACTATACTACAAGTGAACTTATAGGTATGCTGTTAGTTAATTAGTTATATACTTTTCTGTATAAGCCAAGTATACTTGGACCTTTCACTTGCCAAGTACACTTAAACAATTCTGTATACTTGTCAGTATAAGCCAAGTATACTTAAGCATAATTTTAAGTTTATCTCTGATAAGTACATAAAAAGTAATCTGAAAGCATACTCTCTTATTTTAAGTTTAAAAGAATAGCATACTTATAAATAAACTTGTTTTTTTTTGTAAGGGGATGCCAGATACTCAAACTGAGAAGTTCATACTGTTGGATGGAGTTAAACATCTCATTAGACATCTTTTAATTCTTATCTTGTCAAAGTGAGGCATTGAATGCAGACTATGACTGTTTAATATGCTCAATTATTACACAAAATGATCAGCTTAGATGGGAAGAGTTTCCTCAAATAGGTTTTCTGGCAATTCGGATTGCTCTTCCTCTTAAAAACTGCATTTAGCTAAATTGTATTGAGGACGGAACCTGCCAAAAAATTTAAAAATAAATAATAAATGACTCAATAAATACATAAATATGTCATTGAATGTACAAAAGTAATATTAAAAATAAATGTAACATGAATTAATTGATAAAATAAATTGATATTTCTATTTTGATTTGCTTCTTTATTTATTTATCTCTGTAATAATTCCCTTATTTATTTAATATTCTGTTTAATTTTCTATTTATTGTATGTATTTATTTTTTTTAATACATTTTTATTTTACATTTCTTTTTTAAATCTCATTAGACACCTTTTAATCCTCATCTTGTTGGACTACCTGAACTCCCCCTTGGAGGTTCCTCATGGACCCTCATCATGTGGGAGCCCCCAGCAGGTTGTGGGCTCCATCCATGTCCATGCTGCTGCTGCTGCACCACAAACTGGAATATGTTCCTTTAAATGAGAGGAGAAATGTGGATGAGAGGCGGAGCTGCTGCTGCTGCTGTCACTACACAGCTCCCAGCTCTCTGTGCTCCTCATAGGGCAGCAGCAACAGCAGCAGGAATCACACTGCAGGGAAATGAAACACGCTGCAGGTCCAGAAGCAGCAGACGAGCAGAGACCCGTTCACTTCACCTCCAGTCCTCTCCTCCTCCTCTCTCTGCAGGACATCATCACCACACACCGTCCGGGATCATGTTGCTTCTTCTATCGGCTCATTGGATCGCAGCTGAGTGAAAGAGAAAGTCCACACTGGATCTGAAGCTACGCACTTGTCTTTTGCATACTTTATATCTGAATAGCTCCAGCGGATTCTCACACTTTATTTCGGATTATTCCTTTTTCAACAAGAAGATATGTTGATTTTATTTGCAATCAGCCTGGCCTTGTTGTCAGATGCAGGTTAGTGCTTTTTTTTTTTTTTTTTAATACATCTAACATCCTATTGTTATTGTCACTGGTGCAGCAATGCAGAACTCCTTTAATGCAATTTAACCTCTCACTGGAAGAGTTTCTACTTTGTATTTCTAAACACATGCACCCACATGTATTAGAAGTTTAGAGCTGATTCAAAATTATGAACTACATTTTTTTCCATATTAACCTCTATAGGAGACACACAACATTAGATGATGTGTGTGTGCCTCATTGTAGTTAAATGCCTCAGATTTGGATGGAAGTTTGGTATTAAAAACATAAGAGTTGTGATTTATCTCAATAAATACATAAATATGTCATTGAATGTACAAAAATAATATAAAAAATAAATGTAACATTAATTAATTGATAAAATGTGACATAAATAGATATTTCTGTTTTGATTATTTATTTATCTCTGTATTAATTCCCTTATTTATTTAATATTCCATTTAATTTTCCAATTATTTTATGTATTTATTTTTTATATATATTTTTTATTTTGTATTCATTTTTTTAATTAATGTATTTATTTATGTATGTATTTATTTATTTCTGCATGATTTTTCTTTTTAGATCTCCCAAATTAGTTATTTAAGTTCTTGTCAGATTCAATTATTTAACTCTTATTTATTAGTTTACATCCTGTTAATGAACACAGAATGGTTATTCAGTTTAAAGGTTTCCCCTCATGACCTCCCCACTATACAGACAGTTATGTAATTCAGCCTGAACTCCAGTCTAACAAAGAACATCCCTTCAGAAAAGTGCAAAAGTTCACTAATTCAGATTTAATATGAGTCTTATCTGTGAAGTCACTGACATTGAAAAACAAAGCGAGCTCCAGGTTTTGGGTAATAAATCCACAGTGGAAGATGACACTGTGGCCCTCGGGGGCTTTGCAGAGCGTCTGGAAGGCGTCTGAATGCTGCTCATCCTCACAGAGCTGCCAAACTTTGTCTGTGTTAGAGTCCACGCTGGCTGCAGTCTGCAGCAGGCAGGTGCACAATGCCCCTATTATCCCTTTTGCATAACATTTCCCATCGAGGTAAATCACTTGTGTACACACTGACACACACTGAGTCACCCTCAGCTTGCCCACTCACTCTCACACATACTCTGTTACTGTTACTGAGATTCAGATGTGTCTGTTCACTTAAACCTATAAGTATCACATTTCTATGGTCAAAGTGAGGCATTGAATGCTGGCTATGATTGTTTAATATGCTCAATTGTTACACAAAATGATCAGCTTAGATGGGAAGAGTTTCCTTAAATAGGTTTTCTGGTCATTTGGATTGCTCTTCCTCTTAAAATCTGAATTTAGCTAAATTGTATGGAGGACAGAACCTGCCAAAAAAAATAAAAAATAAAAGAATAAATAAATAAATGACTCAATAACATACAGAAGTATGTCATATACAGAAATAATATAAAAATAAATGTAACATTAATTAATTGATAAAATGTGACATTAATATATGTTTCTGTTTTGATTTGCTTCTTTATTTATTTTTATCTCTGTATTAATTTCCTTATTTATTTAATATTCTGTTCAATTTTCCATTTATTTTATGTATTTATTAATTTTTATTTTTATTTTGTTTTTTTTAAATTAATTTTTTAATGTATGACTTTATTTATGTATGTATTTATTTATTTATGCATGATTTTTCCTTTGCATTTCACCCCTTATTTATTTCCCCAAACCTAATATCATTATTATACTTATTATTTATGGAGTCATTTATTTATTTATTCATTCATTTTTGTGGCAGGTTCCGTCCTCCATAAAATTCACCCAAATTACAAAAAAAAACCATTCTCACTTCCCTTTAGTGTTATCTAGCCATGCAGATAGTTTTGGTTTCATTTGTTCAGGTTTTTTTTCACTTCCTACTTCCTCCTTCCTACCTAAGTAACAGTCCCGGTGACTTGTATGGATGATTTTAGTGCTATTTTAATGCCTCAGTGCTGAGTTTAAGTAAAATTTCTTTCAGAAATCTCAAAATGTGGACAGGTAGCCTACTATCTGCATGGTTAACTACCACTACAGGTGTGTGATTTGGGTGAATTGACCCTTTAAGCTGAGGTATAATGAGTGCCACACCCACCTGACACCCACGCTTTCACTCTTTTTTCTTGTTTTCTCTAGAAAGCTGTTATGTCACCTCATATTTGTCAAGTACACGTGTAAACTCTTTTTTTCTCTCCATCCATCCATCCAGGTCTGTCGGTGGAGGTGTTTCGTGCAGGTGTGGCCCCTCGCTGTGAGAGCCGAGCCTGCAACCCCCGCATGGGTAACTTAGCCCTGGGTCGCCGGGTCCTGACGCAAACTGTCTGTGGCAACAACGGCACCGAGCTCTACTGCTCCTACTCCGATCCCAACGCCAACCTGGCCTGCAGCGCCGCCAAGTGCGCCAAATGCAACGCCGGCTTGCCTCTCCTGTCCCACCTGGCCGGGGCCATGTCCGACTCCTCCTTCCGTCACCCCAACACCTGGTGGCAGTCGGCGGAGGGGGCTGAGTCTGAGACGGTGCAGCTGGACCTGGAGGCGGAGTTCTACTTCACACATCTCATCATAGTGTTTCGCTCGCCGAGGCCCGCCGCCATGACCCTGGAGCGGTCGCAGGACTTTGGGAGAACGTGGAAGATGCTGCAGTACTATGCCGGCAACTGCAGCGCCGCCTTCGGGATGGAGGAGGGAAAGGCAGACGTGGGCCGGGACGGGGCCGCCTGCACCTCCAAATACTCCGGGGCTTATCCCTGCAACCGTGGAGAGGTGAGCAGGGAGCTGCATGTCTCTTACCTTTACATCAGACATTAAAAAATGGCGTTTACAATAAAAGAAAAAACATAAAAGAACAGAGATGGAGTCAACCTTTAAGGATTGGAAAGAGCTCAAACAAGTAGCAGTTTGTTGTAAATAATGGTAACGAGTGATATATATATTATAAACTACATGTTAAGTAATAATAACTTAGTATACAACGTAGAATTTCTCTTTCTAAAACCACAACACAGGTATTTGACCGTAGTGACAACAATTTGACTACCTGCCAGAATCGTTTTGGATGATCAGATTTGTATCAAGTCTTGGTTGAATTCGCACCATTTCTCTCAATCCAAACAGTCTGATCACTCAGAAAACAGGTTGACGCAGGTGGAACGGAGGGCAGATACACACCTGCAGTGAAACGCTGAAGGGAGGTGACGGAGAGTTTCCTGCTCAGCTTTTTTTCTTCCTCTACGAATGAATTGTTAATTATGTCATATCACACATGCCGTGTATGGCAGGTAAACCATAATACAGACAGTAGGCTCATTCCTTTCTTAACAAAGTGATTTAAAGTGTATCATTACCCCTCCTACTGGAACAAATTCAGTCCTGCCTGCAGTAAGTCACGCAACATACAAGAGTCATACGACTGAGCAGAATGAAAGCAGAGCTCAGCCAGGTGGGGGAAGCTCTGCGAGTGCGTGCGTGTGTGCGTGCATGAGTGAGTGTTTAATAGGCGTGCTTTGACTGTAGCACGAGAGGGCTTCCTGAAGTCCATTGATGTTTAATTGAAGCAGTGTGTGTCGGGAGCTGCTCGGCAGATGTGTGTGGAGGCGCATGCCAAGCGTGGTGCTGCTCCGGACTCCCTGCGGTGCTCTCGTATGTAATGTGTGTTTACGCTGCTACGACTCCTTCCAAGTATTCAGCTGTTATGGCCTTATTCTACTGCTGTATCGTAAATCTTTCTCTATGTGCTCCTGCTCTATTTCTTTGCACGTGTATCCTTGGTTTGTTTGAATGTGCATGTAAGATAAAAAACACTTTCGTGCATTTATTACATGATTTTCTCTCCACCTTTTGTGCACGAGGGTGTGAAAAATAGCAACTTGTTTTCCCTTCTTTCTCTCTCTCCGACTCTGTGCTTCACATATCGGTTTCCGCATGTCTCAGCTACCTGTGCTGGCAGCATGACCTTCGACCTTTTACCCCTCAACTGATGATCTAGAGGTTAAAAGAGGTCAAGTAGCGCTCTGACAGACCTGCAGCTGCTCTCACTCTTTATGCTCCTGCGTGTTTTTGTTGTGATTGTACGTCACCTATAATGACGGTTAAACAGTCGGTGGCCTGTGCAAGGTGATGACAACAAAGCCTTGTATTGTGCTGTATGTACAAGTGTGTGTTTTAGGGAAGTAGTACCTCATTTCCTCCGTGTTTCATGTACAAAAATGAGGAGAATTTATAAGCATTAATATGCACCTCCATTATTATATATGAACCTCCCCAGACTTACAGCTATTCAGGGCACCTGTAATTTAGTTTATTTATTGATTATTGACAGTTGGACAAAACATTGTTGCCACTTACTGGATATTTTCTGGAGATTTCACTTGCATCTCGTGGCGTTCATCAGTGGATGGAGTTTGCTCAGTTGTCATGGCGAATGAATATGGAAATTAACCTATAATTGTTAATCAACATGATTAAAGACAAACAAAGTGTTAATTGAAATCTAAATCTTTCAGAAAACCAATGATTAATACTTTTTAAACAAGAAAACAACTTAATATTCATCGAACTTACTATCACTTAGTAAGTTGAACAGACTCGACAAAAAAAGGAATACATTTTCATAATCATTTATCAAGCAAAAATGCCCCCTCCCCAAAATGCCAGTTTTCGTTGTAAATACTGTATAATATCTTTTGATTTGCACCGTCGCCTAAACATAAGAAGCTATTTGGAAGACTTGTAATGGACATATGTCAGCATATAGACGGGTTTCTGTGCAGCCTTCAGGGGTCTAATGTTAATGTTCACCTGCCCAACATACAAAGAGCTGCTGTGTGACTGGTTGTACTAATTACAAGACTAAAATCCAGGTCTCCAATTTTATATTAACATTATACCTGTTGAGGAATCGCTGAGGAAAAAGTGTCTGGCGGCGACCATCAAGAGGGACTTGCGTAACTTCAACTCCGATCAGACTCTGGTCCCTCAAGTCAAATCACACTTATGTCTGATCTAACGTTACCCATTTCATAACACATAACAGGTGATAATGATAAACAAATCTCATACTAATACGTCATATGATAAAGCTATCTGGTGGTTGGACTCTGCAGGGATCTAGTATAGTCAACAAGAATGTACAATGTACAACAATGCGACAGCTACGTTGATTACAACAGTTGACTGCAATATTGTTACCGACTGCCAAAGCGGTTTTCGCCCCTGAATGCGCGTGCACCCAGTAATGTTTGCAGAAACCCGTCCGTCATACACTAAGCAATGAATTGAAAACCAGTAATAAAAATAATCTTATCATCAATTTTTAGAATGAACTTCATGTCATGAAGCCTAATAAAGCAGTCAGCCTAGGAAGAATTACCTTCCACTGCTTCGGAGTAAGACAAATAGTAAAACAGTGTAATACTAAAGCAAAGTAAATAAGACATATCACCTTGACAACTTGATTTAATGTGTGGGATTGCTGTTGGCTCAGGTTAACAGATGGCAGGTATTCTCAGCTTTCAGGCTCTCTTCTTTCTCCTGCAGCAAAAAAAAAAGCATGTCATCTCTTGCGCTGGAAGCTTTTCGTGTTCACCTGTAATGTGGGGAAAAGGTGGAGTGTGTGTGTGTGTGAGCTGGGTTTTTCTTGTCTTATTTATCAGGTCAGCTGGGCTGGAAGAATGTGAGTGTTTGTTGTAGAGACTGACCTCCTTAGGGAAGAGAGGGAGGCAGACCAGCCAACACACATATTCCCTCTCTTTTCCACAGTTCCTTGAACACACACACACACACACACACACACACACACACACACACACACACACACACACACACACACACACACACACACATATACACTATGTGGCACAGAAACACACTTCACCATTAAACCGTTGTATAAGAGTCTAACTACTGATCTGAGTGCAGCTCCAAACTACATCTTTCAACTTTCATACATATAAAAACATGTTGGTTTCTGCTGTTTGTGACTTTAACTGCTTTGCTTTTGTATCCCTGTTTTCTATTTAGTTTTGTACTGTTTTATGTCAGAAACCTTGAGTGAAACTATGTCTAAAGAGGCCCTAATTCAGAGTTGATCTAAAAAAAAAAAAAAAAAAACATATGGGAAAGAAAAAAAGAAAGAAAGGAAGAAAAGTACCACTTTTACTACCTTTCAATGTTTTATTATATTTGTGTTTATTATGTATATTATATTATGTATTATGTTTTATTATTATTAGCAGTAGTGGCAGCAATGTGTAAGTGCTCAGATTGATATTTTATGGAATAGCAAAACCTTTGAGAAGAATCATCCTTTCATTGTCATAGGTATTTCCCAGCATTAAGCACTGTTTTAATAGTGTTGGCATTGAAGCATTACACAACTTCATTACTTACTTACTTATTTAATGAGATGCATGTCTACAGATTCAAAAGCAAAAAAAAAAAAAAATCACATTGTACAATATAATGAATGCTTGAGAATTAAAAAATAATGGTTAGAAAAAGCAGTCTAAAATTTTCTACACATATTGTTTTGCATTAATTGTTTATGACTTCTAAGTGCACTACAACTTACATAACACTGTCCACATTTGAGGGCAATGAGGAGAAGTAAAGTAGAGATGAGGTTAATTTTAGCGTAAAATGCTTGTTGCTCAAACCTGAGGGGAGGCAAGTTGTACTACAAAGACATGCATGTAATTATTTGGCAGCGTGCAAGTTTTATTTTTCTTGTTAATTACAATTGCCATGGATTTCTGTTACGATAACCATCAGTTTTGGTTTCCCATATAAATGTCCTTCATTCCTTTAAATTCTGTGCAAAAGCTCATTATTAGGCAAATGGAGAAGTAAAACACAATCTTCTCTTCAAGTTTATTTTTCATCAGTATACACTCATAGTCAGTTTACATATTGATTGTTCAATGCATGGCATAGTGCAAATATTGTATTATATCTCTGTCACACAACAAGTCATGTGTTATTTTGTGAAAAGATAACACGGCATTATCAAAACTTGGCTGCAGTGTATTCCAAGTCCAAAAATGGACAATAAATAAGTGTGAAGGCTCTTTTACATAAATAAATGAACAGTGGCAAAGACAAATATACCACGGACAAAGCAGAAATATTAAAAGCTAGGATTACAGTTCATCAACTGTTTTGCTCTCACAAGGTCAGAAAGTACAGTGATAAATAGAGTCAAAAAGGTCTACCATGCATTTTAAAAAAGAGAGAGATAGAGAGAGAGGCTATTAAGTAGTGACAGAGTAGAATAATTAAAAGCAGGCAAACAAAACAAGTCTGACTAAAGTTACAACAAACTGCTGCAAACGTTTTATGTGATAAAAACAATCACAAACAAAACAGATGTAAATAGAAGAATGACTGGTGATGCTACTATGAAACTACTTTTCGAAAATATTCCATAAAATACACTATCTACAATTGGGTAAAGATTAGCATCTATATTCATGGCTCATGGTCAGGTTGTGAAAGGGATGAGGTTGAGGTTATAAACTCCAAAAACATTATATTTAACAATATATTCACGCACAAATACAATTCTAACATATTTTGCAGTCGAGGGGGTCAAAATTGTATTCACCGCACATGGATTATTTTACAACATATTTACAATATGGTATGGCCGACTCTCATTTGACTACGTAACAAGGATGAGGTGCACCTGCCCTCACCTTCAGACTAGCTCTGTCTGCACTGGTGCGTCTTAGCGTATTTTTTTGATAGGCTGCGCTTCTTTGCTTCAGTGTGTCTGTGTCTGTGCTCGAGCCGAAACGAAAATCGCCTCTCCACGAGCCTGTGGTCAAGAAGGAGTCGTAGCGCTCATCTTTGAGCAAGGTCCCGCAGCGGCTCATATCTGTGAAACTAGGCGGGTAGTAGGTGGTGGGGAACACGGGGAGACTAGCTGTGGTTGATCGGTAAACATAACTACGTCTACAGAGCTTAAAATAAAACACTCCAGTGATTAAAAGGATGAACAGAGAGGACACGGATATCAGGGCGATGATCAAATAGAAGGTTAAGTTATCAGTGTCCTGTGACTCATCTGTAAACTCAAAGAGCTCGTTTAAAACCGGCAGCCCGTCGCCAATCACCACGCTGACTGTAGCAGTGGCGGACAGAGATTCGGGCCCGTTATCTGTCACTGAAACGACAACAGTTTGTTTCGGTTCATCGTCCTCCATGAATGCTCGCACTGTTCTGATTTCTCCCGTATGCAGACCGACCACGAACAGGTTAGGTTGCGTTGCTCTGATTATTCTGTAGGAGAGCCAGGCGTTGTGGCCAGAGTCGGCGTCCACAGCTACCACCTTAGTAACCAGGTAACCTCTGGGCGCTTCATATGGCACCATGTCCTCAGCAATGAACCCGCTGGTTTGGACGGGATACAGGATGATGGGTGCATTGTCATTTTGGTCCTTAATAAACGCGTTAACAGTGCAGGTGGTGGAGAGTGGAGGGTCGCCTCCATCTCGAGCCGTCACCTTAATCTGAAAGTGAACAGACTGTTCGTAGTCAAAGAGGCGCGATGTGAAGAGCTCGCCAGTGTCTGAGTTGATGGTGAGGAAGTTGGACACATCTGATATTTGGTACAGTATCTTAGCGTTAGATCCGTCGTCAGTGTCCTCTGCTTTCACTTTCATCACAAACGTGCCAACGGGCTGGTTCTCCAAGATGTTGGCATTGTATTCGCTCTGCGTAAAAGTCGGGGGATTATCGTTTATATCCTTGACCACGATGGTTAGAACTTTTACACTGGAGAGTGAGGGGGAGCCCGCATCGGTGGCAGTGACTGTGATGTTATACTCGGGTTGAAGCTCTCTGTCTAGCATCCCATCAGTCACTAACATATAATAGTTTTTCACCTCTGACACAAACTTAAATGGAACATTGTCTGGGATTGTGCACTCGACGCGTCCACTGTTTCCGGTGTCCAGGTCATAGATGTTAATCAGAGCGACCATAGTTCCTGGTTTTGAGTCTTCAGCCACGTTAGCAGAGGCTGACTTTATTTCTATTATTGGTTTATTGTCATTTACGTCAGTGACGTCAATTATAAGTTTACAGTGAGACGCCTGGCCGCCCCCATCTTTAGCCTGGACATCCAGCTCGTGCGTACTGGCCTCTTCATAGTCAATGACTCCTGCCAGCCGAACTTCTCCACTCTGAGGGTTGATTTCAATAACTCCACCCATCTTGTCTGACATGTGACTGAAAGAGTATGTTATCTCTCCATAAATACCCTCATCTGGGTCTGTGGCATTCAGTGTTGCTATGACAGTCCCTATGGCAGAGTTCTCTGGCACAGAGGCCTTGTAGACTCGTTGGCTAAAAACTGGGACATTGTCATTGGCGTCCAAAACACGGATATGAATAGATGCAGTTCCTGATCTGACTGGATTTCCCCCGTCGATTCCATTGATTTTCAGTACATGTTCAGCTTGTGCCTCCCGGTCCAAGGCCTTTTTAAGAACTAGTTCCGGATAGGCGTTGCCGTTTATTTGGGTACCAATTTCCAGTGCAAAATGTTCATTCGGGCTCAGTTTATATTCACGGACTGAGTTGGTTCCCAGATCGGGGTCATGCGCGCTCTCCAAGGGAAAGCGCCTCCCCAGAACTGTGGACTCGACTAAATCTAGTTGTATCTCCCCTGCAGCGAACACTGGGCTGTTGTCATTTATATCTGCAATGTCCAACACTAAGCTGTAAGCTTGAAGGGGATCTTCGAGCAAGAGCTGGTACTGTAGGATGCAGACACTGGCTTGCGCGCAGAGCTCCTCTCGGTCTATCCGCTGGCTGATCAAAAGATTGCCTGACGCAGTGTCCAGTTCACACAGCTGGCGGGTTCCTTCAGCAACAACACGGGCTCGACGAGCACCGAGCTCCGTCGCTGTCAGCCCCAGATCCCGCGCAACATTCCCGATAACCGAGCCCCGCTGCATCTCCTCTGGAAGGACGTAACGGACCTCTCCAAACGAAACGCCAAAAAGGAGGCAAAACAAGAAAAAGCGCAGCCACCATTTTAAGTTCGTTCGCTGATCCATTATCAAACATGTTTTCGGAAACAGATGTGCTGTCGACATTATGGCTAAATCCTAAACACATACATCCAAATATCGAACTGCAAATGCTGCTGTAATCCAACGGTTCCCTGCTTCTCCAGCTGAGTTAGTCATGCTCTATTAGGGAGGCTGTCTGCTTGGATTCCTCTCTCTCTGTCCCCATTTCAGCACTGCTCGCCCTCTCTCTCTCTCACACTCTCACTCCCTCTCTCTAGCTTTTTCTCTCTCTCTCTCTCTCTCTCTCTCTCTCACACTCTCACTCCCCCTCTCTAGCTTTCTCTCTCTTTCTCTTCCTCTCTCTCTCTCTGTCTCTCTCTCACACACACCCACACATACTCTAACAGCATGCATGCACAGCCCTCGGCTCTAACCCAATACTCCAGTTCCACTGACACAGATGAGGTGAGACACGCAATAGCGTCCATGAGTCAGACATTATAAAAGAGCGTCACCAAGAGACTGAGAGGATTATTACAACAGTGGACAGTATATGCAGGCTATGTCTGCTGTGACCAACATAAGAGCAGGCAAAAATCAGGTTGTGGTAACTTCATATTATAAAAGATGAAATGTTCATGTTTGAGACAACAGAGGATGGGCAGGGAAAGCAAAACCTGAACAATGTAATACAACCCTGTATACTTTTGCAATGATTAGTATCTTTGCAAATGTTACAGTGCTTAATTTCAGCTGATATTCTCAGAAATGTGTTGCTTTATTAATCCCTCTGACGCAATGATTTTATTCTGCTCTAATGCATTGCACTGCATTTAAGCTGTGTGACAACCCAAAACACACACACTCACACACTCACACACTCACACACTCACACACTCACACACTCACAGTCCCAAAGGTCACCACACTCAACAGTAATAGGTTGGTCATGGAAATCTTCAAGTTTCTGGGATCTGCAATCTCCCAGGAGATGTAACACATTACAAAAAAGTCCCAGCAGGAAGTTGCTGTTGCAATTACTTTAGTTTGTTCTGTGCACATTAATCACAATCTGGTCATTGTCCAAACAGGATGAGAGCAGGCCCAAACATCCTGGGCATCACTTGACTCAACTTCTTCCCTCTGGTAGGTGCTAAAGAGCCCTCCACACCCAAACAACCAACACAAGAACCGCTTCTCTCCACATGCCATCACTCTCAGAGTTAAATCAGCCATGTGAGGGTTACAAACAACACTGCAAAACTAAATCATCTTACTGTACTGTTTGGTGCATAGATATTGTGCAACAACATGTACATTATATCCCCTCATTATCTTACTGTATATACTCTGCAATCAATACATGCACATAAAACAAATTGAATGAAGAGTGACTCATTATTCACACAATATTCAGTGAGTACTGCTCCGCCTGTATGTCTTTGACAGAGAGTCTATCATTGTAAAGCTATAGATGTCTGACGAAGCTGCAGCTGAACTAAAGAGAAGTTTTTTTTCTGGTTTGTGAACATGCAAGTTTGATAAATGAGAGCTTCATATTGAATCAAGGCACTCAATAGAGGATTTGGAAATATGAAATACATCACTATTAAGCACACTGTCAAACAACAAAATTAAAATGCATTTTTGCCATCCCATGCACTTAAACAAACAAAAAGTAAGCACCAGTGAAAGTGTAGTATCGGAGGCATTCAGCACTAAAAATTAGATTACTGCAATCAGGAAGAGGGTGGAGTGACTGCACTGACAAACATTTGTATTTAAAGTATATTGACTACCAGTACATGGTTTTAACATTGGACATGCATGGATCATGCTTGACAAAGATTTCTAAATTTACTGAGACTAAAATAAATGTGGTTTAAAAATTGGTAAGAGATGCCACTTAAATTACTGAAAAGAATGCATGGTTATTTGGGTCATTGTCTGATGAATGCACATTATTATTTTACTTTATTACAGATCTGGTTAGTTAAATTAATTAAAAGACATACAACACTTAAAACAGGTTTAATCTTTGTAAAGTTACACTAAAATAGGAATTACAATAATTATTTTAAGTTGTATGTATAAGGATATTGAGTTATCTACAGTATATAGAGGTGTGTTTAATCTCGAGCCAGCTTTTTTTGTCGGCCAGTTAAGAACTTTGTTATGTTGATAAGCAATTCATGTCCGTTAGCGATATGCATTCAGTCCTAATGATCAGTGCCAAAGTAAGATGACACCAACTCTGCACTCCACTGTATAGCTAATAGATTCACTGCATCTCCATCTGTCATTTTATAGGGCAGTGAATGCCTGCCACCCTCTGGCTATAGACCACAGTAAAAAAAAAAAGGTGTTAATGAATAATAACATGATTTACACCTGAGTTAATACTTGCTTAACTGGATAACTAGGGTGGTGTCTATTTTATTATGAGAAAAAGTAAAATTTAAAATATTGCATTTATATGAAATTAACTAAAATACAGTTAGTGTCAATTATCACTTAAACAAAAAAAAAAACAACAACAAAAAAACAAAAAAATAATTGCATCTTTTTCTTTAGCAAATGTGACATGGATATTGACTTCCCCTCTAGGCAGGTCACCTAAAGTCTCATTTCAAGGGACTGAAAAAAAAAGACTTCCAGGGACGTATTTAATTGAACATATTTAAACAAAGTAAAGCTTACTATTTTGGAACGGTTTATAATATAGCCACTCTAAAGAAATAAAAGTCAGCGAGACCGAAATGTGACAACAGAATAGAAGACAGAGGTCAAAAGGCATCAGAAAACTGCTGTTCAGCACCAAGGACAGAGAAAGGAGCTGAGGCTGTGAAAGATACTCCACTGGTTGAAAACAGTGGAGAGCACTGAACTGAACAGAGACAAGTTGGTTGTGTGTGTGCGTGTGCGTGTGCGTGTGCATGTGCATGTTCAAGTGTGTGTGTGTGTGTGTGTGTGTGTGTGTGTGTGTGTGTGTGTGTGTGTGTGTGTGTGTGTGTGAAATAAATGCACTTGTTACTTTATAAAGTTTCACCTGTATTCTGTGTTAAGAGATAAAAAAAAAAAAAAAAAAATCCACCAAATTCAAGAAAAGTGTTTCTTATTTGCAGTGTAACACCTTTTTGGAAAAAAAAAATGTTTCAGGCAAGATGTCCAGCAAATTTCAATGACACTTTTCATTTAAATTCTCTTTTTTTTTTTTGCAGTGCATGTGTGTGTGTGTGTGTGCATGTGTGTGTGAGTGACGTCATGTGCAGACAAAGGTCCTCTCCTGCAGAGTGTGTGTGGCAGTCAGAGAGAGAGAGAGAGAGAGAGAAAGAGACAGAGAGAGAGAGTCAGAAAGAGAGAGAGCAAGAGAGAGAGAGAGAGAGAGAGCTTGTTGGAGCCAGCGCAGAGAGGCACGGAGACGCAGCTAGAGAGCATCAAGGCGACTTCATCTGGAAGCAAATCAATAAAACAACTTCACAAACAGAGACACACCGGTGCAGGGAAAAAGAAAAACAAACATCTGAGGAGATATTTTCTGCACGGACATAAAAATGAAAGGCTTACCTGGCTGTATTTTGGATTTGGAGTCTTTTCTTACACCGACTTTGCGCCTTTGACACACAAGAGTTGCGCAGCCAGCCAGACAGGCAGAGTCTCTCTAGGAGTTTAGTTGTCTGTTGGGAGGAATTTTCAGGCAAATCAAACTTGAGTTTGGGAACATTCAGGAGCCAGAGCCAGGAAAGTAAGCTACCTATACCGCTCTCATTGGAAAAGGAAAGACACAGTAAGTATTTCATCCATCTTATTGAATGAATCCTTAGAATAAAATTTGCTCCCAAAAAAGTTTTTTTTTCTTTAGTGCACGGATGTGGGCATCTTTTTGCATAATCAAAAGTTATACCTGCCACGTAGACGCGTTCGGTTGAGATAAAGGCTGTGATGGCATTAGCAGATGCTTTGAATCCGCTTGTGCGCACCGTTATTCGAATAGGAGACGCTACCCTTATTCGAATATAGGAGACGCTCCAGTTGTGCGCCCATATGGGTCGAGACGCAGCTGGAAGGGAATTAAGGACTTGTTGCGCCAGAGTTTTGGGCTCTTTATCAAACTCTGGAATTGGAACAATATTTATGCAAGGGAGTGAGTGGAAAAAGAAAAAAGAAAAAAATACAAGCGTAAAGCGTTGGGTCTGGGAGTAAAAAGTTTGACATCTGTGTTGATTTTCCACGCTGATCTGCAGGAAGAGAATGTGTTTGAGATTTTCTTTTTGTTTTCTTCATTCCTCTCTCCTCCCTTACTTAAAAAAAAAATACCCATGTGCCAGCATCATGTTGTGTCCTCCAACTTCTGTTGTCAGCACTGTAGGTGTAATTGCTAAAACATGATGAAGAGAGGCCAGCAAGCAGATTGATGGTCCTCAAACATTTCTTGTGGTGTTGGCATCCTCCCAAAGTATACGCCTTGATGCTGTCTACTACCGGCAGGAGTCAATACACCGTGCTGTGCCCTGGACTCAGGCCTTGAAATACAACAACAATTTTTCATGAACTAACTTCACTTCTCGCTGAACTCTTGAGACACTGGCAAAAACTGATAATGTGGTTTGGTGCAGCCAATTTTCACTTCTTACTTCACCTGCAAGGAGGATGGAGATTATTTCCAATTGTCTTGCTGGGACAGAAATGTAATTTGTTTTGCATCTCCAAAGTGAAAAGCGGCAACAATATTTCAATATCTAACATTAATGATCTAGATTTGGTTCCCACCAGGTGCTTCCTGTTGTTCTGAATGAGTAGTCGTGATAGCTCATGTGAATAGTTGTGATTTTTTTCGTTCACACGTTGCATATGAAGAGGGCTGTTGGTAGGGTTTGACATTTACAGAAATGTGTAATACTAACCACATGCATTGCTGCAAAGTTCATAGTGGAAATGAAATTCAAGCTGTGCATCCTGGATAGAGGCCACAAAAGCTTACTCTTGTGACAGCGACTCTTACTGGAGAAAGGCATCTCATTTTTTTTTTTTTTTTTTTTGCGCAACAAGTGATGGTTGATGAAGATGTCCAACATTTAGGCCGAAAGCAGAACATCGCAATAACTGCTGGCCTGGTGCTCTGAAACTTGGTATTTGTGTCCCAAGAGGAGCATTTCTAATCTCTCTGGAAACTCTTGACATGTCAGTTAGAGCCGGTCAGAATTTTCATTTGACCAACAATTAAGTCTGTTGGAACAAAACAAATGGCCTGATTGCTAGAAAATTTGTGTGCATTTGTCGCGTTCATAGGTTGACTTTGAAAAAATTTTGGTGACTCATTGACCTTTAATTCCGCCTCCCAGCCCTCGCTCCAGCCTCGGTCTGGGTCTCATTCACATGAACGGAGGAAGGGAAATAACTGTGGATTCGGCTGTTAGGTCCTTAAAATTGACAAAATGCACTAATTATTTAATTAAGGGCTAATCAAGTGTTCATACTGGGAAGTTGATTTACCTAAAAAAAAAAATGATCCGCTGAGTTACAGATGTCTCTTTCCTAATGTAAGTCTATAGGAAAAATGACATTTCCATGTGTCACGATAACACATTTAAGGCTTTTTGCATGTCATTTACAAGCCACAGGCTTAACATTGTGAAGTGTCTTATCACGTGTCATTTAACGCCACATTGTTACCACGAAACGGTCTCGGCTACGTTTAGGCAACATAACTACAGTAATGGCCACAGTAAGGTTTAGGCAACAAAACCACTTAGGTTTAGGAAAATCATCATGGTTGGGCTTAAAATAAATACATAAACTAAGTAAAATACGTACGAAAACAACATAACATATGTACGGAAAACACGTTCTAATGTAACTGCAAAACAACGGTACAACACATTTGGTGAGACTTGATTGGATACACAGGTGGCACAGAATTAAAGTTTGGATAAAGTTTCCACGACACTTCTCTACTACTCGCTATGTAGAGCTAGCAGTGTCAAAAACTGCAGTGTACAGAGAATTTATCACTTCAAATTGTGAGAAAAAACAGAAACAATGACCACAAATAGTGAGAATATACTAAAAGAAGATCTCTGTCCATTTTGGTCATTGTGTCCTTTCCTTTACTGCCGCCTTGAAGACAAATGTACGAAACCCACCCCCCCAATAAAACAACAAATGGCCAAAAAGTTTTCTCTGAATGGATTGTCATTATCTCCACAATCTTAGGTGATCCCATGGCTTTTCCTTTTCACCTACATGCGCCCAAGAAAGACTTTCTAATTCATCATTTTTTTAAGCTGATGTAAAGGTCTACTATATAAAAAGCCATATGCTCCCTGCTATCCTTGCCCTTTTGATGTTACCCAATTAATACTGATCTGAGGCTCAAATGGTTCGTGTTTGCGTGTGTGTCTGTGAGTGTGTTTATTTGTGTATTCGCAAGAGATTGGTGCGAACACTGTTTACCTCCCACCCACTGTCACAAACCTCAGGGGGTCTTTGATGGTATGGTGGTGTGTGAGAACCATTTACACTTCTGTAGAAAGATTAGGTTGGCGGTGGCTTTCAAGCTGTTTTAATTATGGAATCCACATTCTCAGAATAATATTTCACAATCAGTCACATTGGTTGACTTAATATGTTGCAGGACACCTTTTTTTTCCCTGATTGATATATGGGAAGTTTTGAACAAATATAATTTCTTCTTACTGTGTGATCCTCTGTGAATCTCATGCCATATTTAAACTGCTGAGATACATCCAACAGCTACAGCTGGAGGTGATATGAGGCAACTAGAGCATAAGGTCTCCAGCATTTTCAGCCTTGGAATGAAAATGGGACATTTAACCTTTCCACTTTGGACATGAAGAATTATTATAACTCGTTATTGCGAAATTCCTCCGAAATAGGGCTGCAGCCCATTTGGTGTCCTGACCTACGGTTTATTGAACCAAGGCCACTTTGGTTGCTTATAGATCTTCATTTAGTCATTCAACACTCTAGCAAACTGTACATTTTAAAGGCCGAAAGCAAATATAATCTTGAGTGATTAAAGACAATTTGGGGTCATCAAACTTTTTCAGATGGATGGGTTTTGACTCATATGACAAATTAGCTTCCATTCCTAGCAACAAAACAAAACATATTACCGTTTTACCAATATTCTTATGGTATAATATATGATATAATGCATATTATCCAGCATTTTACCACAAGCAGAGCTACTGTAGAGGGTTATAACAGGAGGGGATAAAATAAAATGTTGGCTTTTTATGACTGCCTTTGCATACAGAGCAATCTGCAAGAGATAACGGTTAAAAGTGAGAAAGGTTGAGCTACTTTTAGATTTATTTAACTATATTTTACTTCACATATTGCATGATTTTACAGTCTAAGTTTCCGATAGCATTTCACAACAGATTTTTGATTTATCGGCCATCCACGTTTTCCGACTTTTCAGTGAATAATCATACTGTGTCACCCTGGCAACGTATCCTCAAATAGCGGTTCGTATGATATCTTATAAAAAGTTATTCCTCATTTTTCGTGCGCTCTCCTACGAATACTTAGCGACACGTGTCATTTCTGCATGTCACATGCATGCAGTCTTTTCAAAATAAACTTCCGTCTTCACAGGAAACAACTTGGTTAGGTTTCAGAAAAGATCGTGGTTTGGGTTAAAATAACTACGGAAGTGGTGCTACTTAAGTACGGAAGTTTCGTGACATAAATCTATGTTGACTTCTGGTTTCATACGGGGTACAAACACCAGTCTCCTGGGTGAAAGTCCAGTGTTTTTGAACCCATACCAATCCACCCCAACCTTCTCCCTATGCGGCATTTGTCACTGTTCATACTTTCTAGTTCACAATTACGTAGATCACAAATGAATTGATTTTGTGTGGTATATATACGAATTACAGTGCATTACGTTTCGTAGTCATATGTTGATGAGAACAGTCTGACTTTGGATATGACACTCCAGCACTCCAAAGATGGGAACAGGATAGTTCTCTGGAGCTCAGTGGTTTCCTCAGCAACCAGGAAAGCAGCGCAGGCTATTAGTCAACCCTTAAAGTTGTGGTTGATAGATCTGACAGGATTACAAAAACATACTCATCCGAAAGTTATTCCACAACTTGTGAGATGATGAAAAGGGATAAGCTGATGCCTCTGACTTCTGACCTTCTTGTTCAATCTAAACAAAACTCCCACTGCAAAGACTTATCGTCCCCCCTGAAGATGACTGTTTTATGTTTCCCTGCATGAGCTCTGACATCCGTCAAAAGAGAGGGCCCTTGAAACATCTGTGTTGTGATTACTGAAGGCACGATACCTCCTCCCCCCTCGTCTAAGGACCTGCATTCCACCCATTCTTACTCCCAACGTCCAGATTGTTTCCACATTCATGCAGGTAACTGAGTCGCATTTTTTGAGCCATTGTGGCAGAAATTACATGTCCTTCAAGGCCATGTGAGCAGGGGATATGATTCAAGCAAGAGTTCTGACAGCTAATATTAAAGATAAAAAAAGTGTTCTTTACATTTATACGCATACCGGTGCATGTTGTGTATGGAGCTTCTCAGTACAACCTTTGCCTTCTAACCTATTTATCCTATTAAGTAACATTTCTGTGGGAATCGTTAAGAAAGATGCAAATATATCTTCTTAAGTTTCACTTCCTACTTGTGTGTGAATCTGTGGTCAGACCACTACTTCTTCTTCAACTGCTGATCATGATCAAGTTGGCGATCACACTCGACATCTTAAAAGCGTGATGCACCACAATGTGGTTTCTCAAGCAGCTCTGGTCCTGATCACATTTTTGGTTTGCAGTGACGTGGGACTTGTTGGGGAAACAGACAATAGTTCAATCCATCAGCTGCAGTCGAAAACAGTTATATAACAGACCGTAAATCTAAAAACCAAACTTCAAGTGTCCCACTTATGCTTGACACTTTTTGGTTTATATCGTGGTAAAAACATAATGTTCTGTGATTCTTTTTTTTTTTTTTTTTTTAATAATTAGGTTTGGAAGGGCCACACTTGCATTCTTTAGATTGGACAGAAGAGGAAAGGATGAAGTGATGCAAAGAATTGATCTGCTGCACTTCTTTCAATTCAAGGTGCTTGGAACACTCTTACTAAAAACACCCAGAGTGCATAAGCAGTCCCCCAATGCTTCCAGCCAGTTGGAATCACTTAAACTGATATCATTGATATAGTGCTGAGACATCCAGTCAAATAGTGGCCCCTAGAAAAAAAAAAAAAAAAGTCACACAAACTTACAACAAATAAGTTGTGTACGTAGAACATCGTGACACAAAACAAGGCTGTCCTCATACACCGTTGGTAAATATACCTACGAAAAGTAATGCACTGTAATTCGTATTTATCCCATGAAATCAATTTGTATGTAATCCACGAAATCGTGAACCAGGAAGTATAAAGAGTGACAAACACAGCATAGGAAGGAGGTCGGGTCAAAAAATACCGGCCTTTTCGTCAAGCTCAAGGTTGACTTATTTGTCACGTAACTTCTGTACTTAAGTTACGCAATGTCTGTAGTTATTTTAAACCCAAACCACAATGTTTTCCTTAACATAACTAAGTTCTTTTCTGTTAAGACGGAAGTTTATTTTGAAAAGCCTGTATACATGCAACGAGCGTAAATTGACACGTGTTGCTGGACGTTCGTAGGAAAACGCACATTACCCACTCACTGTTTAAGATGTTCTGTTGTAGGATTTTATTGCTGGCCATGGTATATTAATGATACATTTACTGCAGACTGTGAAACACTTGCTGCTTTTGCTTTTGCACGAGGAGGTGTAAATGTTGTAGTAAAAGTCAAATGCTTCAAAATCCCCTGCCATTTCATTGTAATATCAGCTAATGTAAAAACAAAACTGTGGTTTTAACAGGAAGCTGTACTTGTCAGTTTGAAGACACTGCTGCCATTGTGTGCGTGTGTGTGTGTGTGTGTGTGTGTGTGTGTGTGTGAGTGACACGCAAAGAATGCAGTTTAGGATAGTGGACTTTTTTGACATTGTCATCATATAATGTGGTTACTGTATGTTGGGACGATAACATGATGGGCGCCATCATGGGAATTGTTTATCATGTGTTCCAGTGGTTCTCTAACTTTTAACCTCCCCTCTGTCACACGCTACATCTGGAGTTGACTATTCCCATCAAAAATAATCTACCTTCTCATGGTTGCTTCATTTCACTAATCCTAAAAGGATGTGCAGAAGAGTTGTTGTGTAAACTAGAAGAATAGCTAGCTAGCAAGGTTGTGTTATCTTTGAATGCCCTGCAGGAACCACGTCTCACCAGCCCGGTCACACTAAATAGGGTGTGAATGACAAGTCATTCACACCCACAAGTCATTTGTTTTGTTCAGTTATTTTGAAGTTAGTGACGTGTTTTTAGTGACATTTGTGATGTGTTTTCTGTACTTCTGAAGTTGTTTTCATACATATTTGACTTAGTTTACGCACTTATTTTAAGCCCAACACCATATTTTTCCTAAACCTAACTAAGTGATTTTGTTTTTCCATACCTAACTGCAGCCGTTACCGTGGTTTTGTTGCATGGCGTAAAAAAAAAAAAACGTGCGAAAAGAGGTGTAAAGAAATGACAAGCTAAAAGGCTAAAATGCGTTCTCATGACATGCCGAATATCCGCGTAATGTGCGCTATTTCTTCGCCTTCCCATGAGATTGGGTTGGTCTCACAGCCCTCCAGTGTGTTTAACATATCTGGACGACTCAGGGAAATAGAAACCGGCACTGAGAAAAGAAAAAAGATGATGAGAAAGAAAAAAAAACAGACAGAAAGAGAGAAAAGCAGGCAGACACATATCTATTTGCCCACATGTTCGTGGTTGTACACAAATTTATTTTTAAGGTGTCAGCAAACCTGTTGAGCACCATTTCCTCCGCAAACTCATGCTCACTGTCTACGGCTATTAATGTCGACATACTACTGCACTGTCATCAGAAAATTCAGTTTACTACAAAGTGTTTTTCTGTGAAATGTAGGCGACGCAATCGGTATCTTGACAGCATTCGCTGGCATTCCCAGAAACGGAACAACCGACTCTGTTACCAAGTATATTAGACCTCTAAATTGTCACCTATACAGATAAAGACATCAAGACTGTATTCACATGCAAGTTAGACAAAAAGGACATTAGTCAGAGTGTTGGTGTGTTGATATTGGTGAGGTCTAATCAGCTGTTGGTCACACAACGATCTAGGCAGACCGTGATGTTTAAAATGTCGAGAGCATAAGCCACGATGACGCAATTTCAGAGGCTCGTGCTGGCGTGCACCGGACCGCATAAGCTTGGGAAAGAAACATGCGGTGGGCCTGACTTTACGGGGGTGTTGAGACATAAATCCCATTAATTTCCCCTCTTGCAACTCTTCATTCCTCGTGTCTTAAATCTGTTTTGTGTGTGTGTGAGAGGTCAATGAGGGTTAAAATCATGTAAACGATGTCTCAAGTTAGTCATGGGAAAAATAGAAAGAGGAAGCAGAATCTGCAAAAATGAGGAAATTATTTTTGAATCCAGTTGTATCTCGAGAATATCCCTTAAACACATACAGTACGTTTTGCAAATTTGCAAACTTTACCTTGCTGTGTGATGTGTTTACAGCCGCTCAAAGCATGGCTCAGTGAGACTATTATGTAAAAACCCAAACCAGTACTCTGTTTCTGTATTTGAGACACATGTCGCAGGTTCAGTTGCTGACTCTTCCTGTATTGAGTGTTGCTCTGAGGTTTGTACTGTAACTGTTAGAGGACAGTGACTCTTTACAAGTGAAACAATGACTATTTAGATTACATTGCTGACTCTCCACTTTCATTTGATGGTGTTTATATTCACATCGGATTAACATGAGGTTAGCATTTACTGAAAATACAGACCCAAGTGAGCCCTGCCGCAGTTTATCTAAAGTCGTTTTGTGCATGTCAAGAAAGCAGCAGAATGCATAAAAGTATTCTCGGCTGCAGAAGGTGGAATATTTGTTGAAGGGAAGACACTTTTGGAACTGAAATGGGGCTTTCGTCCCATCAAGCCTGATGCTGTCAGATCCACGAAAAGTTCAGTGATTGAATTAAAGAGTCATGAAAAATCGAGGTGCGAGATTTCAACTTTGAAGAGATTTGTCACGGTTTGGCTCTGTGGCCAGAGGCCTTCGGACATTTGTTAAGATTTTTGATCTCATATTGTCTAGATGAGGATTTGGATATCTAGGTTTTGGGGTTTTCTGTTATATTACTCATGCATTTGTTTCTGTTTTATTTTGTGAGCCACGCTCATGTGTCATGTTGCGTTTACTTCCTGCCTTTGTGTGTTTTCCCGCCAGTTTTGATTGTCTGCCACGACTAAATTAGTTTCACCTGTTAATACACTCCTCTGAGCTTTCAGAAACTTTCCATTTACGAGGTCGTGAATACCATAAGAGGTTCATATGGGCTTAACCCCATTTGAAGGCACCATACTGTATGTCCTCGTTTTTCAGCTCAGTCTTTGTTGGATCCTTGATTTTGTTATGAGGGTTTCTGTTTTGCCAGTAGCATGTAATCACCTGCATTTTGGGTCCACCTGCTCCACTCTCCATGATGAGATTAAAAGAAGTGTAAATCTAGATTGCAAGATTAAAACTTTAAATCTTAACTAGACTTTTAAACATCAACCAGGTCTACTTAGAAAAAAAGCATTTTATTGGCTGCTTCAATCATATTACAACAGACTGGACCTGCTGTTAGCCATTAAAAGTAGGGAAAAATGTGCATTCAAGCAGGATGCTATAGATAAAGATAGGTAAAGATGACAGCCTGCTTCATCGCTGGTCTTTTACTTTGTGTTGCTGTGGTGACCTTATATGGATATTTATATTTGCATTATACTTAACTGCTGTTTTTTCTCTTAACAATTACTGAAGACTGTTAATGAAGACACCTGCTTTTCCCAGATGTTAAAATTCAGACGCAATTCCCTCTGGCAAAGCGGCTAATCAACAAAGCCTCTGTACTCCCACACAGGTGTTTTCAGTTAATCTGAGCAGAGGTCTAATCAGACAGAAAAACTGAAAACCTTCATCCCATATGTCTGCCTCTAAATTGGAAGTGGAAGAGTCTGTCAACTCTTTAGTAAATTTGGACAATAATAATTAAGAATTTGACTATTTAGTGCCGTTTTAATTGATTAAATTCACTTTTTTGGAAAAACCCATAATGACAAAGCGAAAACGTGTTTGGATATTTTTTACAAATGTAATCAATAAATGATATATCTCATTTCCACAAGTATTCAATAAGATATCCCACTCTGGTGAGACAAAATGGAGCCAGATACTCAGAGGTCCTTGAAGTAAACGTGCTCCAGAGTGCACACAACCTCAGACTGTTCACCTTTCAGCACGACAACAACCTGAAAACTACAGCCAAGAGAACGCTGGAGTGGCTTCAGGACAAGTCTCTGAAAGAGTCAAAGCCTGGACTTTACAACATTTGTAGACGGACCTTAAGATGACAGTTCACACACACTCCCCTTCCAGTCTGACAGAGCATGAAAGGATTTGCCAGGAAGAAGGAGAAATGGCCCAAATGCACTTAACCTAAGAACACTTGAAGCCTCAATTGCTGCCAAATGTTTTGGCTTTCTCATGATGGGTTTTTGTGTGCATACTATTTGTCAATCCATCTATAACTGCAAAAAGTGAAGGGGTCTGAATACTTTCCGAAGCCACCGTATCTCTTTTCAACATATCGGTTTGCAATGTCCAGCAACACGTGTACATTTTCCACTCGTTACATGTATTAGTCTTTTCAAAATAAATTGCTAGGAAAAGATAGTGGAAGTGGCGGAAAGTTACGTGACAAATTAGTCAACGTTTGGGTTCAAATATGGAAGTGACGTAACTTAAATATGGAGGTTTAGGCAACAAAGGTACTTAGTTTTGTTTAGGAAAAGATCGTGGTTTGAGTTAAAATTAAAAGTGGGGTAATTTAAGTTCAGAAGTCACATGACAAATAAATCAAGTTGACTTCTGGTTCCACACGGGGTACAAACACCAGTCTCCTTGGGAAAAGTCTGGTGTTTTTCGACCCACCCGTCCAGCCCAACCTCCTCCCTACGCAACCTTTGTCTCTTTATACTTTCTGGTTCACAATTACGTGGATTACATAAATTGATTTTGTGCAATATATACGATTTACAGAGTATTACTTTTCGCTGCTACGAACAGTGTGTGAGAACAGCCTGCTCTTTCTATTCCCTCTTTTTCTTTTTTTTTGCTTTTGTGAAGCACTTGCTTTTTTCCTTCAGTCTGGTCTTCAGCAAGTAAAACATGTACAGTTGAACTGAGGTCAGGTGACTGGCTTGGCTAGTCAAGAACATTCCACTGCTTGGCCATAGAAACGCCTTGGTCGTCTTGTCTGGGTGTTTAAAAATACTGTCCTGCTGCATTGTTCTGAAATCGGGAATATGGGCACAATGTATAAAAGTGCCACATGTCAGCCAACATAGAAGTGAAGACCCTCAACCTTAAAGCTAAAAGTCAGTGCTTAAACCTCGTAATCATTGGTTGATTTTGAATGTAATGTGCTGAAATAGAGTCAAAACAACAGAACTTTCTATACAGACTGCACTGTATTTCACAATTGCCCTGCTTGGGAGATTTAAGTCTAATGCATGTTGTACACAAACATTGCAGAACAGTGCAGATCACATGTACGCAAGCATTCGTTTGCATCCAGTGCAGAGAATTCAGTGATGAATTTGAACACTTTTCGAGTCGAGCCCTGAAATCTCTGCAGACCGCACTGACGCAATGCCATATTGCATCTGAGCTGCGGTGATGTAATCTGTGGAATCTGTCTCCAATAGTGTGATTTCATTAGAGGATGACTGAACACACCCAACAATAAGCTGCAGAGAAACCTGACACTTATGGTCGGGGTTGTTTATCTGAACGCAGTCATTGTTAAATATTTGGAGAAGTTTGGTTATTGTAAGGAAACCAACGCAACTGTGAATGCGTTAAATAGCGTATCTTTATGTCAAGTGTTTCCCTATGTAGGATCCAAGTGTATTTGTGTGTTAGTTTAGGTGTGAAGTTGTGTACACACCATGCACTTGCGCTATACAGATTATGCTTATATTGCTCTAAACTGCATTTCTGAGGGTTTTTCAAAGGATTAATTTCATGCTTATACATTTTTTTTTCCTGTTACTGCCAAACCTACCTTACCAAAACATGTGGAACAGATCATAGCAGAAAGACCTTAAAGCAAAGAAGCTTATTAGATGGACATTTTACAAAATGAAAGGGTGTGTTATACGCTGCTCCGCAGATAATAACCCATGAGTTGGATTTTTGGTTGTCACCAGGTTTTCCCAAGCTATGATCCCTGGAAGAATTTATAGCCAAATTAAAAAAAGCTTTTAGATGTTATTTATGATTCTGGTTGTTATTTAGAAATAAAACATTGCTTTCAGTGGCTTTGGACAAACCAGAAGCCACTGTGAAAGCCACTTAGTCCGTCTCTACGGAGCTGTGTGTAATTTAGCGTTTTAACTCCTTCTCCCTAGGGAATAAAACATTATTTTGTCAGATTACATCCCAGACTACATGCTTCAGAAGTGCTTCTGTTGGTGGTGGAATGAATCTCCCGCAGTGTACGAAAGATTAGACAGTAGTGATTGTGCTCTAGGCAGCTAAACGATAACTTCTTGCTATTGTCAATCATTCTTTAGCACCGTTTGGGACTAATGCTGTCCGTTGCATGCACATAATTAATTAAATTTGTTCCCGTATTGCAACAAATAGAATAATAAAATGCATTGGAGTCAGTGTGCAAGGTTGCTGTGTGTAATGTTTTTCATCGGATGACGGATTAAAAAAACGGACTTGGTGTGCAAAGACCTTTAAAAAACGTAATTGTGATACGTCAAAGACAAAAGTAATACGTGACAAAATACCTTTCCAGTTTAGTTGTATGGGAACTTAATTTTTAGGAGACAGGGCTGCATTTATAATACTAATCACATTGTTAAAGTCTATTACGTTCTATTCTGTTCTAGTCAAATATGGTCTAGTTTGTAAAACTAATCCCATTTTATTCGATTCAGTTCTATTCTATTCTTAGTCATCCCATTTAATGACCGAACATGTGTCAGTTTGGGGCTTTGTGTGCTGAGTTGGAAGTGCTTAAGTGGTTGGAGGGGTATCATCCACTGACGAGCCGTGAATCAGCCCGTCACGGCTGCAGTCACACATGACTCAACACCGACTCTCAATCCTGCCCTTGTGCTGAGCCCCGCCGCTCCGCAGCAACTGGTCGAGAGTGTGTGAGGGTGTGCGGTTTGTGTGCATTCGCCCGTGATGTTAAAGAGAAACGTTAAGAGAATGAAAAGCCTATGTGTGCGTTAGTGCTTATGTGTGTGTGTCCTGGGTTGTAGAAGTCCCGTTTCTCTGCTTTCTGGGTTGGGAGTATGGAAACAATGGGCACATTGTGTGGAGAGTTGGCAAAGAGGAGATGGGGGGAAGTTGAGGAGGAGGAGGAGGAAGAGGAGGAGGAGAGGAGGAGACAGGAGAGGAACGCTGAGGAAAAGAGAGGTGATAGAAGATGAGTTGGAAGGAAAAGTGTGGGAAAGAGTTAAGGGGAGAGGAAAGGAAAGGAAGAATGGGGAGGAGAGGTGAGGGAAAGGAGAAATAGTTGAGCCACTATGGAAAGGGAAAGGTAAGGAGGAAATGAAAAGAGAGTGGAGAAGCATTGAGAGAGAGTGAGGTGCAAGGATTTCAGGTAAAATGGTGAGAGGAGAAAAAGGAAGGGAAGGGAGAAAAAGGAGGATATCACCAGGGTAAAGATGTTGAAGGGGAGCTTAGGAAACAAGGAAACAGGGTGGAGGGAGAGAGGAGAAAGCAAAAGGAATAGAATGATGTATGGAACTTAGCTGGAGAGGAGGACAAGTGAGGGCAGATTATAATGAAAGAAGAGGAGAGATGGAAGAAGTATGGAAAGTCTGTCACTTGTCATTCATATAATACCACAACATTGCCAAGTAGGAATTTGTGGATCAGGCTCACATTCAAAATTGAGATCTTTATACCCTGGTTTCAATAGAACGTAAATCATCTTAGCAAAGTAAATCAGACTTGCTAAACCTATATGAGGTAGTATATCCTGACACCTCCAAACAAATGGGTGGCCCCGACCCAGGACTGTTATAGGTCAGGTCAGTGCCCTTCGGTATCGGAGACAGATGCACTGTGTACCCCTCTAGCATTAGTTTTGGACGTGTCAGGTACGGCGTGTCAATATATGCTCATTACATACATAATGTCCTTTCAAAATAAACTTCCATTTTCACAGGAAGTTAGGTTTAGGCAACACAACCACTTATTTAGGGTTAGTAAACGATCGTGGTTGATGTTAGCATCACTGACTAACGTCTCACATGACTCACGGGACTAATGATACTAACAAGTCACATGACTAACGACAGAAGTTTACTTAGTTCCGATACCATTTTTTCTTTCCCGATACCGATTCCACGTTTTCAGCCAATACCGAGTACTGCTCCGATACCAGCATGATAAAAAAATATATATAGTTATCATTGTTATTTAACAGCTGTTTACTACTGACCATGTATGGATATAATATGATTACTATCTTTGTGGTATGGCCTGGCTCAGGTTAAACCCTTTGTAAAATATGAACAAATACATACAGAGAATGAATGACATAGAACTTTCTTTTATTATTCAGTTTTACTTGTTGGATTTTCCATTGTGAAATATTGCCAAATGGCTGACATTTGCCTCAGTCTGACTAGCATTACCGTTACACCCTCCACGAGCACCACACTGGGAAAAAATGGATATCATGTACAGAGTCTCTTGCTTGAAAGTTAATACAAATGCATGGATTTGCAATAACGGATGCTGTTAACCTTAGGTATGGGTAAATAAGCTAACTAATCTGAGGTATAGGCCTAAACTAAACATAAGCAGTTTCCCTCTAAAGTGGAGTCTACAGACAGTTCACAAGCATTCAGTGAAGAGACTTTCTATCACTTTCAGATGTTACCATCATCACTCATAACTCATTCACATCAAAGTCTGGTTTGAGAAATACTGCACAGCTGAACCCCACAATTTGGTTGATTTATTTCATTCTCTAGAAATAGTTTTACATCTTTAAAAATCACCGTCATGCCCCAGATGTGTGCACTGGAATCATTATTCCGTATGATAATTTATGCATAACCGTAATAACTCTTAGCTGTTTCGTGACTCTTTATGAAAATGGATAATTCTTACAGAGCCAGAGCCGTTCTGATGAACTGCAGGAACCATTTCTGGGTTATAAAACATTTTTATTTTTTGCCTGAACTTTAACATCCAAATGAGCTATATATATGATCATATTTTCCAAAGCCAGAAGATGTATTGTGTTCTCCATAAAAAGAGAAAGTCACCATGATTACCTGTGAAACGATATGTATGAAAGTCTGACACACCAATAAATGTTCTGGGATACAGACTAAACTTTCTCTCTGCATAGGAATAACATGTCAAATGTGAAATTCAGTGGTGTTCCCATTTAAGCTTTATTCCTCTCAGGACTGTATTAACAATAGCAACCAGAAGGTTGGATGATGGATTGTTGAGAAACTGGGAGCAGACTTGGGTTTAGTTACCGTCTGAAGTTTATTCAATTTCTGACTGGACCCAGCCAGTTTATCTCAGTATGTGTTAAACCAATGATAACTCAAGATAACTTTTCATGTAGAGTTTCTTGCTTATTATATTAACCATTGATGGTAGAAGAAGGTAGCTCTAAATGGTAAGAAGTCTTCCATTTAGACAAGAAGGCAAAACGTTTTTGGCCATCCGGCCTTCATCATTGTCACAAATACACAGTGCAGATGCCTCTTAAATAGCAAGAACACAGTGTGATCCCTTTTAAGCTAATTGACATTGCACCTACTAAAGCGAGGTAATCTGATATTTATGTAACAACCAACCAGCATCAAACATTGGAACAAGGCAGAAGTTGGAAACTAGACTTACTAATCCATGACATCGCTTCACATATCAAATGAAAATACACATTCAGATGATATAGTCAAATGTTTATAATGTCTACAACCCTATAAAACCCGACAAAACACAAAGAACATTAAGACCCACAGTACATTCACTCTTTAAACATATTTTTCCTAAAACAAGTAGAATTTTTTTATACATATTTTAAAGTGACAGTAACCATAAATAATAAAAAAAAGAAAAATAGATACAATTGAAAATGCAGATAATAATATTTGCAATAATAAAAGTTATAGACTCAACCAAGGTTGAATGGATGGAGTGATAAGACACGGTCCGCTGTTGATCTTAGATTGAGGCTCAATATAAAATACAGGAAGAATTTAATGCTAGATCAACAATGAATATTTTGGCCTCAGGCTGTAGTGATATGGATGTTGCAACAAGTCCTCCAAATTAAAGCACAAAATAACTCATTTGTCACTGCCCTCTACAACGACATACTGTATAGAAGCGTTTTCTGATCTGACGCCAATAGGATGATTTGTCTGTGGCCTCCAAAAGTGTTTTATGATGTGACATTGCTATGGTTAAGGTTTGGTTAGGTCTAAGTACAAACAGGACTTGGTTATGGTTAGGGACAGATCATGGTTTGGATTAAAATAATGGTTTGGTTTAAAATAAGTACTCCATTAAGCCTAGGGAAACATGTTGATTTGGGTTAGATTTATTTCTTCGTCAAGGTTAGAGGATGTTCGGCGTCATGGTTACAGCAATAATCACGTTATTATGGTCAGGGAACGATTGTGGTCACGGTTGAAAGAAACCAACGTCGAACAGCAGTCTCCCGTGCTAAAGTCAGACATTTGTTGACCCACCTCAACCCAACCAACCATTACTTTTCTCCTTTTCTTTCCCCTAGAGGGCTACATCTGTCTATCCATCTCTTTTGTCAAGAGCAACAAATCTTTAGGTCAGGTTCCCCCGGTTTTGGGCAAGATATCCCAACAGCTGGCCATCAAATTTCATATTAATATGTGTGGAAACCCTCAGCACCACTGTTAGGCCAAAATGTCCATATGTTCACTAAAAGACAGATTGACATGACATGGAGCCATTCCATGTCAAGTTTGCACACAAGATGCCTCCTAATCCATTCAGTGGATCTCTATAAAATGCCCATAAATCTTTCGATTTCAATGAATGCATTGTGGGGTGTAATGAGCTTTACGGTCTCTAGCAGCTGCAAGTGGGACAACAACTTGAGTGCCTGTAGAAATATCTCATGCTATACCTCATTCAACTAAAGTGAAAGTATGAAAACCCCCAAAAATTGGTGTTCAATATTTATTCAGAAGTATATTTAGAAGTAGGTTTATGTGTTTACTCATTTGTAAATAACAGATTGAATGTGTATGATTGTAAGAGTAAAAGAGAGGCTACGATAATTGAGTGTGTGTGTGTGTGTGTTAATTAGGCACACGTTATGAATATACAGCCCTGACACTGATACTTGAGTTATGACCTCACTTGTATGGATTCCAGGGTGGTCCTTTCATAGCCTGGTAGGCAGGCACACACACACACACACACACACACAAAACACACTTTCTTCTCTCTCCACACAGCCAGACTTTATCACACATTACCAGCAAGCATGAAGAGAGTGTGTCGACACACACTCAAGCACAGCGAGCATTTTGTTCTCCGTCTCTGACACCCGGGGTTCAACACATTGTGCACACACACTCCCGAACTTTCCTCTCCCGCTCACACACACACACTAAAATGCTTCAACAACTTAGTCATTCAAACTTTGTCTTTTATAGGTGCAGGAACACAGAAATCTAAAATCCCCTCTTTCCATGTCCTCTTTATTGCTCAATCTTTCCCTTTTACAAGACCCACTCACCCACCGGCTGTTGCAAACAAACACACACACATACTGTACACGCACAATGACAGGATCTTTCTCTGCAGGCTCCAGGCTCCAGGCTCTGATGAAAGTGTTGGGAATGTAGACTGAGAGGCCACTGACACTTCCTCCACTTTCTAGTACAGACGACCGGCCTCAGGCATCTAATGCCCTGGTGACTGCTCCCTCCAGACGTTTAATGGTCATTAACCACAGATGACAAGCAGAATAAATGGGCTTTCATCTGCGGTGGATATTGCTGTAGAGAGATCTATCCAGCATTAGTGTTGGCGCTGTCACTCAGCTGCTCCTCTCTCTGCTTCTTAATGGATCAGCTTCCTCTAGATGAAAGCAACGATTAAAAACCTCAGAATTACATGCACATTTGATGGTGTCATTTCGCCTATCCTTGAGCAAAACTTAAGCAACACATTCTAACACATTGTAAAACTGCATGAAATGTTAACCTTTTTGAAGACAAACAAAATAGCTTCTTTAGGCTGAGGCAACAAAACCACTTTGTCATGTCTCGGGAAGATCGTGTTTTGACTTAAAATAACTACGTTTCAAAAGTGAAAGTAAAACTTGACACAAAGACAACTACACGTTGGTTTCACATGGGATGCAATTCTGGTGTCGTGTTTTGTATCCCATCCATCGCCCCGACCTCCACCCTTTATGGAGTTTCAAGCTGTCTATTCTACAGGGCCTGACTTCCACTTTTGCTTGTGTCATAATTACTACGGTCGCTAGAGGTCGCTGTTGTGCTCTTTCATTCCTTCATTCAGTGATCATCCATGTGAATCGATGATAAATCCTACTATTGGGTGTAGCATGGCCCTACTGACCCACATCTATGAGGCTATTAGCCACTGATAACGCACATTTAATGGCCTAATAGGTGCACCTTTGCAAAGGTGGTTCTCAAGTGCCATGGGTGGAGTTACTCAGGTGGGGGGGTATTGTAATGAGCCTGCATGTGACATTGACAGTTTTTGCTCGCTGTAATCATTCCTCCATACTGACCATTAAAAGATCCACTGTCCTCATTATATCTGAAGTTCTAAAGTTTTCTTGGGGCGGTAGTAGCTCAGTCCATTGGGACTTGGCTGGGGAACCGGAGGGTCGCCGGTTCAAGTCCCCGCATGGGCCAAATACTGAGTTTGCCTCTTGAGCAATGCACCTAACCCCCAACTGCTTGGGGATTTGCTCTCCAATTAATGAATGTATATATACAAATATAGGTCCTGTGTGTGTATTTCGGGCCTGTGTGTATGTTCTATGTAAAATAACAGAGTGTAAAAATTTAATTTCCCTGCGGGGATTAAAGTACCTTTCTTCTTCTTCTTCTTCTTACTGCAGTCTTTTTAGTAGAAAAAGCAACAAAGAGGACATTTTGCAATAAAAGACTCATTCTCACAAAATAACATATTAATTTTATTCCTTTAACTGGGATTGCTGAAGCCTCATTAACTGTAGATATACTTTCAAATGAGATAGAAGGGGCACTGTTGATTTTGTCCTTAGGAAGGGATCCCTTTATGGCCAGTAATTTAATAAAATAATAGACTACATTTCCGTGTTCCTAATAAAAACATTAGTCATTAATCACACAGTAAGAAATGTAATGGAAATATGTGGCCCTATTATAATGATTACTGGCCAGTGTTTATTTTTTGACATGTCTCTTTAGAAATCAACGAGGAGAAATTAAGCAGACGCATCCGGCTTGTCTGGTGCAATAATTCAGTCCAGCTAATAGAACGTACCACTGCTGTTTCAGTGAATGAAATAACACTTTACAGCCACTCCAAGCAAACATGGCTGCAGACGGAGTCCCTTATCGGCCCGCCTCAGGAAATTGGACATATAAACAGAGCACAGAAAACCGTTTATTTAATTGATTAGGACTTCCTTTATACTGGTGCACTGCCATGCCTAATACACACCCGTTTTGGCTGAGGAATATAAAGATGCTGTGCACTGCCAACAGTCTGAGCCAGTCTACTGTATAGTTGATGTATGGTATTGCTTTTGGCTCGGATTATAGTTAAAAAAGGGGCTATATTTAGAATTTATAGCATGGGGTTATATGGAACAAAAGCACAGTCAGGAACTAAATTATGGGTTGTTGCTACCGGCAAAACTAACCCATTACATTATGTAACATGGCTTGTATATCATGGCCGTCAAAACAGTATATTACCAACGAGATTAAGAGCACCTCAGCAGTTGAGGTGCAGGAGTTGAAAAATATTTTTGGCAAACTTCAGTTTTCATAGCTTTCAACACCGCCTCATTTCCCAGGAGTATCCCTTATTTTTCATGTGAATTTTTGAGAGGTGAAGGATAGTTTTTCCAACATTGCAAATTAGTCCAAGAGGGGGAGGAGGAAAAAAAATCCTTCATGTTTGAAGTTCAGTTTTGGCAGAGTGGAGATTTTTTGCCGTGTCACTGCAGAGAGAGAAAAGAGGGCTTAGAGGATTTGGACGGTCTTATAAGAAGGTAAATCAATAGAGAAACAAAAACACTGGCCTTTGACGCAGAACTTCTAATACTCGTTCTTTCATTCCTCATCCCCACACACACACACACACACACACACGCACACACTCCGCTACTCTAGCCCTGAGGTCCTGTTTCCTGTCTGGGGTGTATGAGAGAGACTAGCCAGCATCTATGTGGGACTGGAGCTTATTACACACACATACATGTTCCTGTGAGCATTGTTTATGTGTGTGTGAGTTGACTTTAAGCGTCATGTTGCTGCTCAGTTTCCTCTGATGCAACAACACTCGTAAAACTCCACCAGATGGAAAAAAAAAACATGTTTCAGCTTCATGTCACACTGGGGTTTATTCATATAGCAAACATAAACACACACATATATAGCAGATAAGCATGGAGGAACACATACACACACACACACACACATACACACCACCCTTGTAGTGTTGCCTGTAAACTGCGACTTGCAAACAATACGAGTTTTGTTTCCAACAATCGTTTTTAGACCTTTTGCCCTTATAAAGCTGCTGTTCATGTCTTAACGATGGCTGTTTTCTGTATGTGAAACACTCATTACACATACACACACACTCACACACTCAAATGACGACTAATCATGTTGAGTCTAAATCCAAAGGGGATTTCTGATTTTCCATGTTTCATGAACCGGCTTAAGTCCACATGTTTCCTAAAGGGCTGCTTTGTGTTGAGCTTTATGAAAGATGAATATATGCATTTTTCAAGAAAGTATGGATTAACTCATTCTTGACAGAAGCATGAAAAGAGGACATGTGGTCAGGCTGATCGGTTTATTGGAGACATATTTTGTTTTGGTGTCCTAAATCCATGTAAATCTGTTTTGAACTACTCTAAGTTAGTCGGTATTGATGCACCAATAGCGGCTCTGATAGTGATCGATGGCTGTGCAGCCGCCACCAGTCACGCAGCAACGTACATCACCATTTTGCATAGAGGCTCCATACACAATGTCAAGGTAGAGGGGGAGAAAAAAAGTTATCTGTCAAATATATACCACAACATCATCAGCTTTTTGTCCTAGATACAAGACAGACAGACATGGAGGAAAATAAATCATTCACTGTTACTTTAACTTGCTTACTGTACCAATTAGGCATTCTCCCATACAAATAATCCAGCCACATAACCATCCATTCATGAAATGAAATTGCAAACTTAAGGGTCCTCCTTACCCACGGGTATACGCATGATGATTAATGCTTTGCAAGAGTGGCATTTAACAATGTACGAGATGCGCAACAGAAGTAATCCTAGTCAATCATACTGTAAACCACAGAACAGCGTATCGCCCATTGTAAATAAATAGAACATTTTCCAATGGTGTAATCCATCAAGTCACACTTCAGGATATTCTTACGAATTATTAAATTCGGATTGACAAAAAAAATGATTTATTAAAAAGTAGCTGACTGCTGTAGAAGTAAATAAGATATTGGGCTATTAATCATCTTTATCCTGCTCCAAACTATCATTAAAAATCCACTATTGGTCGACCTCTAGCTCAAATTCTACTTTTGAAAATCATTTATCATACTTTAAATGTAATTTAAAGTAAAGCCATATACTCACAGGTTACAGGGGGAACACTTCTCTGATGAAAGCATTACCTTTTAAATCAAAATGTTAACCTTCACATAAATTGCTTAATATTTTTGTAACATATCTAATATATTTTCTCCTTCCAGAAAGTACCAGCGCCACCATGGATGAAGAACAGTGCTACTACAACGAGACCATCGCCTTCTTCTACAACCGCAGCGGCAAGACCCTTGCTACTGAATGGAACACCGTCAGCAGGCTGGTGATGGGCCTGGGCATCACCGTGTGCATCTTCATCATGCTCGCCAACCTCCTGGTGATGATCGCCATCTACGTCAACAGGAGATTCCACTTCCCCATCTACTACCTGATGGCCAACCTGGCAGCTGCTGACTTCTTCGCCGGACTGGCCTACTTCTACTTGATGTTCAACACGGGACCGAACACCAGGCGCCTGACCGTCTCCACGTGGCTGCTGCGCCAGGGCTTGATCGACACCAGCCTGACGGCGTCCGTGGCCAACCTGCTCGCCATCGCCATCGAGCGCCACATCACCGTGTTCCGCATGCAGCTGCACACGCGCATGAGTAACCGCCGTGTGGTGGTGGTGATTGTCATAATCTGGACCATGTCCATAGTCATGGGGGCCATCCCCAGCGTGGGCTGGAACTGTATCTGTAGCATCAAGTCTTGCTCCAACATGGCGCCGCTTTACAGCAACTCCTACCTGGTCTTCTGGGCAGTGTTTAACCTTGTGACTTTTGTTGTCATGGTGACGCTATATGCCCACATCTTTGTCTATGTGCGCCAGAGGACCATGAGGATGTCGCGGCACAGCTCTGGACCACGACGCAACCGAGATACCATGATGTCTCTGCTGAAAACCGTGGTGATTGTGTTGGGTAAGTAAGAGATCTAATCTATCTATCTATATCTATCTATCCAGCTATCAAGTTATCTCTATGTATCTAGCTCTATCTAGTTATCTACTACATTTATACTGTTTATTCCTCCTTCCTATCTAGCAAGCTACATCTACTGTGCATATCTAGTATCTCTGTAGCAGTGAATGCAACATTTGAAGTCATCAGCAGCAGCGGAACAATGAATCCGTTGATGGGTCTATCTATGAGGCTGCATCATTCAGCACGAACACAGTGTCTGCCTAGCACGACTGTAAGCCTCTAATACATCATCTCAGCCAACCCCGTCTCCGTACGCATTACGATCATGTGCTGTGATTGTACGTGAGAAGTTTATACACAACGGCTGTTCAGTGCAACATGAATATGTTCTGGTAAAACAACTGCATGAGTAGCTATAATGTCTAGGAGATGCAGGTGTAGAAGCGGAATAGATTGGAAAGATTGCTGCATTTTGATAGATGTGGTTTGTTGACTTTATACAGTGTACAAGATCGTGAAAGTTAAAACTTCCAAATCAGATTTAGACCCTCAGTGGGTGGAGGAAGTTTGCATTACTGTCATCAAAGTGTGTTTGAATGCAAAAACAAAGGCAGGGTTTTGTTCTATTTTTCACTGTAAGCAAAATCACTTTCTTTATTTCCTGAAGAAAATGAAAGTGGAGCTGGAACAGATGGCCCACTTCTGCAAATTTGATGGGAAAATACTTTCAGGAAAGATTTAGAGTAATATGAGAATGGAGCCTGCAGCTTCATGACATCCCTATGCAAGCCTTTAAATGTCTTGGCTTTAACCTAGACTACATTACAGTGTGCTGGACATGTCTAATGTGTACTGTACAGTTATACTTGGAGTATCGTCACTGATGTAGAGGCAAAATCTTAGATGTGACATGACATGACTACATTAAGCTTGATATTAAATTGAGCAGGCCATTCACAGCTATACCTACGAAAAGTAATTTGTATATATCCCAAAAAATCAATTTGTATGTAATCCACGTAATTGAAGTATAAAGAGCGACAAATAGCGCATAGGGAGGAGGTTGGGGTGGATAGATGGGTGGATTAAATAACACTGGACTTTCATCCAGGAGAGCGGTGATCGTATCCTGTGTGAAACCAGAAGTAAACATTGATTTATTTGTCACATAACCTCCGTACTAAAATTATGCCACTTCTGGAGTTATTTTAACCTGAATCATGATATTTTCCTAAACCTAACTAAGCAGTTTTGTTGCCTAAACCTAACTAAGCAGTTTTGTGGCCTAAACCTAACTAAGCAGTTTTGTGGCCTAAACCTAACCAAGTCGATCTGTTCCTAAACCCAGCTAAGCAGTTTTGTTGCCTAAACCTAACCAAGTCGATCTTGTCCTAAACCTAACTAAGCTGTTTTGTTGCCTGAACCTAACCAAGTCAATCTGTTCCTAAACCTTAGTGGTTTTGTTGCCTAATCCTAACCATGTTCTTGTGAAGCCGGAAGTTTATTTTCAAAAGACTGGAGCGGAAATTGACATGTGGATCACGTGTTGATAGACATTCGTAGGAAAACACACGAAAAATGGGGAATAACTTTCCGTAAGATCTACGAACCGCTGTATGAGAATACGTTTTCATTGAGATGGTTTGTTTCAAATGAACAGGTGCTATGCTGTATTAAAGTTAAGGTTGGTAGTGTTCTTTAAAAAAAAAAAAAATCAAAATTGTGGCTGTCGCGGGACTGTATATGCCCGTCCAATCATTTGATTCGGCCCAACCTCAGCTTTAATGCGGTGACAATGTTCTCTTCTAAAGAAACAGCGGCTGTTTTATTTTCAAGCTGAGCTTTGTGTGTGTGCAGTCTGACAGTTTTACGTCTTAGCATTCATTTGAGATATGTTACCCACTTTGCAAGTCTCCAGGCCTCTTCAGTGGTGTGTAATAAATAGAGGCATAGCTGTTTTTTACATTATAGCACAGTGGCACGCTAACTCAGTCGTGTGCGAAGCAAGTTTGAGTGTGAATTGTGGGAAAAGGCCTTTTTACTGCCTGCAAGCAGGATGTGTTGGTCCTAGACAAAACATACCAAAGGATTCTGTGTGATTTGTCTCCTGTGTGCTGTGTTATCTCATCCTGTTGCCTCTGTTGTCTTTACTCCGAACTTAATTCAAAAGCAGTGGACAGCAGCAATGTGCTGGATAAAACTGGAGGACATATATTTTCTGCTGCGTAGAGATGCTTTATTTGTTTATTCTTATTTAACCTGCCTCATATTGTTGGCAAGCAGTTTCTGAGTCTCATCTGCAGACACTTCTAATGGCTATAGAGTGCAGAGAGATAACCATAAAGTAAATTCCTGTAATAAGCATCTGAGTGGATTACTTTCATTGGTTGAATGGAAGTTTGAAAGTCCTTGTGTCGTTGCAGCTGCTCCTCTCTTCTTGTAATCAGTATACCACTAGAGAGAAAAGAGTCATCCAATAACACTTGCTACTATCCCTGAAACCCCCCCTATAAATAAATGCTCACATGTTCCAAATGGTGATGAGTGACTTCATCCCGAAACAGCGGAGGATTCCTTCGAAATTAAACAAACTACGTCTCTCTGGAGTTGCTCAATATCAGGTTCTGCCAGTAAAGGATTGGGCTGGTGTCAATTACGTCACAGTCGAAGCTTATAATTTACAAAAGCTCTACTTTATCTAGAAATGGATGTAGAAACAGAAGGTTTTTTTATGTAAACACACACTACTCCGCAACATACGGAAAGAGAAAGTGAGATCACCTACACTGCTGCTCTTTGGCTGCATTCCCAAAAAGAGTTTAGCTGACTGTGTTTAAAGGAGAGTTCAACAATTAATTGAAACCAGTTTTGTATTTTCACTACCATATGCCAGTATGAACAAGGACTATGAAAACCGCTGTAAATAAAAACGTTCTTTTTCTGTGTGGCAAAATATATTTTAAGGCAAGTTTAAAGGTACAGTGTGTAGGATGTGGTGTGGTTGCAGATTGCAACCAACTGAGTACCCCTCCACTCACTCCTCCCTTTCCAAGCCTGCGGTAACGTGAGCCGCCAAGTGCAAAACCATGGTAATGCCATTTGCCTCGCTCAGAGGCCATCCTTACCATAATCAGCAACGGAAGTCACACGGCGACTAGCGATACCACAGTTTTGCTCTCTTCGGCTCACGTTACTGCACTTTCACCAGCATGTCAGTGAACTACGGTGGCCTTCAGGTAACCTAAAACACGAAAAGCTCTCTCTGGAGCCAGTGTTTTCTTTTTTCCGTTCTGGGCTACTGTAGAAACATGGTAGAGCAACATGGCGGACTCCATGAAGAGGACCCGCTCCCTATGTAGAAATGAAGGGCTCATTCTAAGCTAACGAAAACACAACATTTCTTAGTGTCAGGTGATTATACATTAATGAAAACATTGTTATGAATATTCTATTTCTGCTAATAGATTGCCCAAAATGCTACACACTGGCCCTTTAAGGGATCGTCTACCATTAGTAGTAAGAACAGTTTTACAATACTTAGAACAGTATCAACAAACAAATCAACAAATCAATTTCAATCATTATTTTTGAATTTCTGAACAAATCACATTTGTTCTTCTTACTGATGCCCAACCCTTACTGGGAAAGTAAGTCTTTCGAGCAAGGGTGTGATGTTGTTTTGGTTCAGTCTGGAATCCACTGCTGTTTCTGAGTGAGGTCATTTTTATGCACAGAGGAGGATAGAAAATGCCAGGTTTTCTATTGTACTGATAGAAGGGAGGTAGTTTCTTGTTTCAATTGGATTTGCAGTACAATCGCTTACTCATATCTCTTGAACACTTATATTGAACACTCCTGTTCCTTACTTATTCCCTCTTTGCCTGTTTTTGTCTGGCCAAAGTTATACAAAACGGTCAAACGTCTCCGAAAGGGTTAAAGTTGCCATTGAGTACTGGGATTTGATTATGTGCGACTTCTTATGGGAAGGTTGAGATAAGTTCCACAAGAAAGTAAACCCCACAGCAATTCCCTGTCCGCCATCTCCCATCTGCTGACCACATGATGATGAGTGCGCCTGCTGTCCTCTTCACTTGTCCTTCTCAGGATGCTGTAAAACTAGCCATGGGTGATTTCTTCTTGGAAGGACAGGAAGAGATGGAAAGTTGGTTACACGCACCATGCATAATCATGTATACACATAGATTCTCTCACACTCACATAAACCCCTAGGCTCAGTAAAAAAGAACACAAGGACACAAGGTTGGCTCCATTCACATAAACCCTGATGTACGTACTTAGTCAAATGATGGGAAAACAAAACCCGAATCCGGTGTGTAAAATAAAAAGTAGTTTTGCCAAAAACAATAGAGATAGGGACGCGCACACACATGTGATAAGAAAATTTAAACACACGTGCAAACACAAAGTCCTAAGACTTTAAGGTACCCTGTGGAGTTTTTGACCACTATTAGTGCTATGGAGCAACGGTACGCATCCTCGCCAATGATTTCACACCATTCCACTGATTTACAGGTGGCGGTATAACGCATCAAGAAAAGCAACAATGTGCCAGAACATGGTGGGAATGAAGAAAACGTGCACAATGCAGGTTTCAAAATGTTAAAAAATTCTACTTTGCAAATGTTTTATGTGGAAGGAAACGCATTTAACAATTTTGTTGTTAGGCTTCAAGGATACAAACAATGCATTTTGATGACTAAAGGCCTTTACACACTTCTAAATTTTGGTGAGGAAAAACTGGCATGGCAGTTTTCAAAGGGGTCCCTTGACCTCTGACCTCAAGATATGTGAATGAAATGGGTTCTATGGGTACCCACGAGTCTCCCCTTTGCAGACATACCCACTTTATGATAATCACATGCAGTTTTGGGGCAAGTCATAGTCAAGTCAGCACACTGACACACTGAGCTGTTGTTACATTGGGCTGCAGTTTGCCATGTTATGATTTGAGGATATTTTTTATGCTAAATGCAGTACCTGTGAGGGTTTCTGGACAATATGTGTCATTGTTTTGTGTTGTTAATTGATTTCCAATAATAAATATATACATACATTTGCATAAAGCAAGCATATTTGATCACTCCCATGTTGATAAGAGTATTAAATACTTGAAAAATCTCCCTTTAAGGTACATTTTGATCAGATAATGTGTAATTAATTTGCTAAAACTATGGACAATCATTTATTGACAGCCCTAATGTGCACAATAACCAAATCTAGTCAACTGATCTGTTGCAAAAAGCAGTGACACGGCAGGTCACATACTGTCTTGTTGCTCGACTCAGCCACTGGCGCTTCTCTGCTGAAAAAAAACATGTTTGAATGACACCAACAGAGATTCTCTTCATCACTCATCAATGAGTCAACTGCATTGTCAAATTAACCATGACTCTTGTTCACTGTGTGTGTCAGGTGTTGGCTCATGCAGGGGTCGCCTGTGAATGATTTGATTATCTTAAAGCCATGGTGTTGTAAACGCTCGCATCGTCAGACAGTGTGGAGCGCCAAGACATACCATTGTCCAAACACATGCGCACAGATGCCGTATCACTGACTTGCATTTGTTTCAAACTCCCAACATGTAGCCAATCAGTGTTCATCCCAAGAACTGAGTAATTGTTAGGTCTAGATTTCAAGTTGACACACACGCATAGCTGCACATTTCTTTCAATTCAATTCAAATGCACAAGTACAATATTGCCAAAGCGTCAAATTTCAAGTTTCTCTCTGCTCCTGAAATGCCTATGTGTGTGTCTTCTGGCTGACTGAGAGCAGAACCAATCAGAGCTAACTACAACCATCCAATCCGCTGCCAGCGTGGAAACATGACTGGCTCGCAATGTAGCCTGTTTTCTGTGTGTGTGTTTGTGTGTGTGTGTGTGAGGCACTTAATGCAAGAAATTCCTGTTCACAGTGCAGCTCTTCTAATCACCTTACAACCGCAGCATCTGTCCTCATGAATCCTGCTTTGGCAGAGTCATTTCTGGCAAACTCTGCTCAAACATCTACAGTAAATGCTTCCAGGGGGGTTGCGCCTACCACATCTCAAGTGAGCCCGGATTTGTAAGCCTGCATTAACAACTGAAAGATCTCAAGTTTTAGTCGAATGTTATCCAGATCAACTCTGCCTGTTCGAGCCCCCAGGAAGAGCGTCGGGCTTTGAAGCAAATTTTCATAGTGGCCAAATGGTGGTACTACAACTTCCCAGTCCGTCATGTGACGCCATTGGGCCCAAAAATACTTTTTCCCATAGACTTACATTGGGAAAGAGATGTAGTTTTTTTTCAGTACAAACACTTGAATAGCTCTTATTCAAATCATTTCGTCCTAAAAGTTGTAAAATGCATTAATAGATAATTATTTTCCTTCCGTCGTTGATGTGAATGAGCCCCAGCTTGCTCTATGGGCCCAATGGATGCGGAAGATCACCGGATGATCCAGATACTTTAATCCCTCGGCAGTCGAGCCATTTTGGCTTCCACTGAGCAACTCTCATAGGAATGAACGGGCACCCGCCTCCCACCCTGTATTCAATTCTCTTTATACATCCATGTGCCTGTGAGGATGAAAAAAAAAACAAACTAAAACTTGTAATCATGTAACACCATCAATCAGAAACAGCTCTGGAAAGGAATTTGTTTTGGGACAGAAGAACTGAATTTACACTCATAGCCTGAAGCAACACAATCTGGTGGCACCAGGAAGAAAACAATTTAACCATAAACAGACAATTTAGTCAACAAAACAGTTGATAGGACCAGACTGGCAGTATTTTAAAAGTTCAAGAACCAAAATGTCGCTCTAAATCAGATGCAATTTGACGGTTAGTGGCATGGCTAACAATCTGGATTTGATCTAAACCATAACAGAACATTACAGCACCAGATTGTGTTGTTTTTACCGCTGACTTATGTCTTTTTTATTCCCAAGCCAGTGAGAATAAAAGAGAGAAGTAAGGTGAAAGTGAGTGAGTCACTGCTGCTGACCTACAACTCTGCAGATATATCACAGCCTGTTTGTGCTTGCAAAGCAGAAAACCTTCATTAATGCCATTTCAAAGACTCCACTGTACTTCCAGTCAAAAGCGCGTTTCTCAAACCATTAGATCACCATGACACCATCACCACACTCCATCAGTGTGTCTACGCCACAAGCCTCTTTATCAATAATTGCCAACACTCAGCTGCTGAATGTGAACTTTTATCTAATCTGTGTGTGGGAAAGAGGGGAGAGGAAAAAGAAATCCCTTTGCGGACTAACGGGAAGCCACCGGGCCATTTGAGAAATATATATAATGGTTTGTGTCCGCCGACTTACTTTAACGAGATCATGGTCACGACCGCAGATGATGGTTAGATTAGGAAAATGATGGAGAGATGAACGGGAATTGAGAGACAGACATGGGATGGAGAGGAAGACAGGTTGCAGAAAGAAAGGCGCGATGAAGAAATGAGGCATAGAAAACTGAGTAAGTGATGAGAGACAAAGAAAAAGAAAGAAAGAGGGGAGGAGAGGGACAGGAAATAAGCAAGATAAAGAGAGGCTGAGAGAGATGCAGATAGGGAGATTAATGGAAGAAAGGCAGTGAGACAGAAGAATGAGAGCAGTAATTTAATATTGGGTGTTTATTCATTTTTTAGGGCCTGAGAGTATTGCACATTAGTGGAAACCTGAGCCAACATGAAGACGTGAGAAATAATAGAAAGGCAGGAGAATCCCAGATAGCAGAATTTGAAGCTCTGCAATGAGTAATGTATGTCGCTACATCTGGAATACATCAGCACAATGTAAAAGAAGGTGTGAGACGCAGCATTATAAAGATCAGAGACGTAGGTTATATTTTACACTTCATTTACTGAAATATTTACGTTACTCTTGCTGATGATTTTCTAAAAGTTATTATGATTTTGCTTCATTTCAGTACATTATGGTAAAAACAATGCAGATAAGAAGCAAATTCTTCGCCTTGCATTACTTGCGCAAGTTTGACCGTGGGATCAAGATGCGCCGGAGAGAAGGGAGGGCTTACATCCATGCAGATATCAACAACGTGTCATCAACCATGACCGAAATAACCACCTATTGAGGTTTTGCACATGATGTGGACGTCCCAGATACGTCACAGAACCAAATGCTGTTGTGTCTGGGTTCATACCATCATCTGGAGGCGCACGTATTCACCGTGTCTAGCAAGTCACTCGTCAGATGAATTAATCTGGTTTACTACAGCGGTATGAACCCAAAATACACAGATTTTGCTATGATTTAATTGCAATAAAAGGATCAAAAAGATGCCGAAATAACTAGATAATGATGCAGGTTTGTAAAAAGTCTGAATTCATTCAAGCAAACAAGTTCGAATAGATCAGGGCTAGGCTATTACAACATTGTAGCTGCTCCATCAACACTCAAAATAACGTCATCGAGGCATGCACATACATTTATACAAATAGATTTTTGTGAATTTTGCTTATTCGGGTTGCCCCGTGCAAATTTACTCGCGTCTTTGCATTGACTTTGCATGTAATCGCGTCATGCAAAAAGTGCGACTCACATTTGTTGTGAATACACCTTTAGGAAGGAGGTTGGAGTGGATGGTTGGGTGACGTAGACACTCGTACTGGTAGACCACAGTCAGTGTTGATATGTATTCTGAGAGGAAGGTGCATGTTCCCCTCGTTCATCTGTCCAACATTTATTTGAGCCGTGAACTTGTGATATTTGAGAAAGTCTTTCTGCTCACTCAGGTTTTCTGTAGGGGGACTTTAATTACCTGACCCTTTAAGAAGAAGGAGTGCACTTCCCCTTCTTTGTGGGTCATTTTTCCTGCTGTAATGTTAGTCAGTTCCCAAGAAGGGAATGTTTACTTGTGTCTCAACTCCACTCCTAATATGTATACGTTTTTCTTTTGCCTCTTGGGAGGGTACATTTTAATAATATCAGATCGTTTTCCCAGAAAATCAACGCCTTGCATGCTGGTCCATTTTTCCCTACTTAAACTACCAACCATCCTCGAGGGCCCAACAGTGCAACCGCACTGCCTTCACTGTCTATATTTACACCCCTGGTTTTGGAAACGGAAATTAGCGCTGGGTGCAACAATTGGCTGTTTTTCTCGTGTAGTGAGTGGAAGACAAGTGATGCAGCATCTGTGATGCCTCCCAAAGTCCTGACAAAATGTCTAGCATAACTAGCCTCTCCCTCTTGAAATCAAGAGAAAGATTGGTCGAGGTCCAACACGTAGTCCTTCCAACAAGTCCTAAAATTAGACAACAAAATGTGCGTTTGCCCATGTGTACTTGGGTTCAAATCAGTACTTTTGTTGAGGTTAAGAGAAATCTTTTTCAGAAACCAGAACATCTTTTAAATCACCAAAAAAAAAGAGAATCTTGAAGCGCAAGTGTATAACCGCTAACGTAACTTCGACAAAGCCAAAATGGATGATGTAATGTTCATTACCTCTCTGCAAATTGTTTTTCAAACCATACCCAAATGACTGGAAATGTGAAACTGATGACAGCAATGAAAAACTTGCAAAAGCACCAACATGATCCTTTAAGCCATTTAACCTCGTATATTTATGTAATTATGTAGCACACTGCATGTGACTGAGGACCATAGAACAAGCTGCTGCAGACAATATGTCAGTAATACAGGAAAACAGCGTCATAAACCTCTTAATGATGCATTTCTCCCTGAAAGAAACATGACACATCGGCCATTAGTGCAAAGCCTCTACTAACAAACAACAAGTTGGATTAGGAAAGAGATCCACATTTCCTAATCTGAAGGAGGAGGTGGTGCGCAGAGACAGGAAAATACCCATATCATTGCTCACAATCCCCTAACGATGTGGTACGAAGCAAAGAGCTTTAATGCTGGAAGTGAGACTGTTTCTAGTTAATAATGTTTGTAGGGCTAATCGTGCTGGGATGGACGGTTTTTCTGAGTGCTTTCTCAACTCCGTCCAAATGTTTTCACATCAATGTTTGAGTGCTCCACCATCTGTCTTTTTGCCATGTGTAATTATATAAGTGAGTGTTTGCGTGTGTTTGTGTCTGCACATGCGAGTGTTTATCTGTGTCTACCCTCAGTTTTGCGTCAGTGTGTGTGTTTGTGGGAGTGTGGAGTTCATTGCCGTGGTCTGGTCTCTATTATTTCCTTATATTTGTTCCCATAGCCCTCCGTTCTCTCTCTTATGGAAGCCCATTTCCGCCAAGAAAAGAAAAAAAAAAGCATGACAGTTAGGGATGATAATAAAAAAAAGTGTTCGTGGTAAGTCAAAAAAAAGTAGAAACCAAGTCAAAGTTTTGACTGGCTTAGTCAAAATAAGGAGATACAAAGCAACATGGCTTTCAACAAGGTCAGTTCACTGTGTAGATGAAGATGATCCTTCAAATGTCATATTGATTGCTTTTACATGCACAAAATATTACAAAAAATAAAATATTGTTTTTTGCCCTTATTCCGAAAAAGACAGTATTCCTACTAAGCTGTTTATGTGGCTAATGAAAATGAATATTCCACTAATATTCTCGTGCAGCAATGCGTACTCCGATTAACGTAACCAGGGGCAGACCTGTTGATATCCAAGTCTTTCATTATGTTTTAAAGGTCTTATTGATAACATTTTTATGTAGACAATTTATTTATTTTTTTTAAATAATATATCCACAGAGCTTTTAGAAAGGTGCCGAATAGAAATTTGTTTTTTTTCTGAAAAAATTATGATTGTGAATTAATCATTTAAAAAATGTTGGCGGGTCCAAATTTAATGTTTTGTTTATTTCTGTGGACAATATCCTCCAATGTTTGGTTCCCACTTCCAACAAGGCTTGTGAGCAAACAGTATAATGACGTTAGTATCACATGGTATCTCAGGGTCGTCAGTTAGTGTGGAAAAAACGGATAAATGGCTGAGATTGACGGTAAATGCTTGGCAACGACTTGTTGTGAAGTGAATACAATGGAACGGGTGAGGGAGAATGCAACATCTAGTGACTCAATGTTATCAATAGCCCTTTTAAAAAGTAGGTGTGTTTCTCCTTCTGACCAGAGATGTGGGCTTTTCTTTTGGGCGTGCATCTCTGCAAACTGTCGGCTAGGTTTGTGTAAAACGCACAAAGCTGGACAAAAACAGGCAAGAGGCCGCATGTTGCAAACTACCGCAAAAACCGCAACTGAGATGCATATTCCGAATGCGCTGTATACATGTCCAAAGAATGCTCCTAAAACCGGAATAATATCAGTATATCCCATGTCTAAATCGGAAAATGCTCCATTCAGACCTAACTGAGACTTTCCAAATTGAATATACTGTTTACATGACCCATATCAAATTTAGAATATTGTCATATTCGGACTAATTTTGGAATATTAGTGTGCTTGAATGTGTCACATAGGACACTGTTGCTATGCTAACATCCCCATACATGCCTCTTGCTTCTGTGTAATTTCTAACTATCAAGACCTGGAAAGCCATAAATTGCCAGATTTTCCAGGCCTGCATCGGAGCGGTGTTTATTTACTTTCCTCCACTGACTTTCCATTTCTCCAGTCTCTTTTCCCTCCATGTGGCATTTTCAAGTATAGCGACAGGGCGAAAGGATTCACTTAAAGCCAACAATATCTATGTGTTTCTTCCGTAAACAAAAGCTCAGCTTTACTCTCTGTGGCAGTAACGCTGCTCTATGTGGCCGCGGTAAGCATTTTTTTGGGCAAAGTAGTTTTGAGATGAAGGGTGTAACGCAAGCAACCGTATACCCCTGGCTTCAGAGAGGAAATGAAAGAACCCAAGGGTGAAAGCTCTCAGGTCAAAGCTTCACACAAAGACTGTTTTCTTCCTCATTCTGAGGGAAAATCAGGACAAACATCCTGTGAACACACACATTTCACACAGAACAGGATCAGTGTTAAAGAAGCAGCAGGTTATATGAAAGAGCAAAATGCACAAGAGTATTTTGTGTTTTTAGTTGTTATGGTTTTAGAGAAGAATATAGACTATATTATGTTTCCATCAACACTAACACAAAATGAGACAATGTTGCTAAAAGCAGGAAACATGGTAATATACAATCACAATGTTGATCGGAAGTATATTTTTTCTTGTTCTGAATGTGTGCTGTTTTTCTGTGCTGACTCTTGTCCCTGTTGAGAGTGAGATGTTTCACTTAGAGACAGCTCGCTCAGATAGTTTCTCTGCTGGGGCTGCAAACCGTTTGAGAAATTTATCTAACTCCGCAGAGTCTGCCTGCATAGCTGGGAAGTGAGGTCAAGCCTTCGCTGCAGCTGCCGCCTGCAAAACACTAACAGATAACAGGCCTGCCTGTCAATATTGCGTCTCTCTCTCTCTCTCTCCCCCTCTCTGTCTCTGCTTGCCTAATTTCTCATCAAGACATTTTTGTTTTACTGTCTCAAGAGTTTAATGTCCTACAGTTGTCTGTCTTAGTCGTGACAAATAGCATCTGTTGACAGGATTCACAACACTTGAACTGGACATTCATGAGTGATGAGTCAGTGACCCCCCCTTGGCGGTGCTAACACAGTTCATCTAATCACAGAAATGATGATGCATTGTACTCAAACCAAATGAGGTTTGAAGGTTGTAGATATGATGATGGAATACTGGAGATCTGGTTGCAATAAAGAGGTAGAGGTCGGTCGTTTATGTTCCCGTAGATGTTTCACGTTAAGGGAGGGATAATGGAGGGTGTTGATTGGAATTTCCTGAGAAATCAGGAATCCCATCCCATCTTTTAATAATGAAATTTTTCAGTTGCCTAAACTTGACCTAACTTTAACCATCATATGAATCTTTTCTTTCGTAATGATGTATCTGTTTTGGAAAGCCCTAACAAATGATGTTTAAGGCGCCAGATCAGAAAAAGTTCATACAGAATGATGTGTTTTGGAAGGCAATGACAAAGAGACTATTTATTTAGCTTTTGGAGATTATTTGGTTTTGTTTTAAACTCATTTCTGATTTATTTCTACGGCATTGGGCTTTTATTTTGAAAGCTTCTCGGTCACCCTGGTTTGTGGAGCCCTAAAAGTGTCAAATTGCCATTGAAATCTCAACAGTGATGGTATATAATTCAGTATGTTCATACTGTACATGTGATTAGTCAAGTGATACAGTATTATATTGAATTAGTATATCTCTTTAGTCAAAATTGCAATAGAATATTTAAATAGCAAAGCAAGTTCTGTAATTTAAATCATTTGTGCAAAATAATTAAAAAAATATATTTGTATTTATCATGTATTTGATGATGAAAAAATGTTATCAAATAATTTATAATTATTCCACTTGCACAATTTCACCAGCACTTTTTAGCCTTCAAATGTTCTTGCATGTTAGCAAGAATCATGTTCAATCAATCAGTGACATATTTCAAACATTTTCCATTTGACTTTTACTTTAGTTGTTTCCTAATGTATCTTCTATCATATTAAAAAAAGAACTAGAAAAACTACTGTACTGGCACTGTAAGTGCTATCATAAATAAGATTGTGTAAGATCGTGTGGTGAAAGTAAATGGGAGATAAATTGATTTTCAATTCACACAGATTGGTACTGGAATGATGTTATTTATTTATTTGCACTCAGTTTAAATTATTAATATTAACATGATTACTAATGCATTAAAGTACAATTATTACTTGGAGAATAGCCTTTTAGTGGTATTTTTCACTTTTGAGGCTCCATGATTCGTAACCTAATGCACCCGCAATAACAAAGTATTTGAGAACTCTATACAACAAAAGTGCTTTGTACTCAAAAAGTGCCATTAAAAAGTTTTAGATGTGGTTTTAGAGTGACATGGGTGTTTTTGTTTTGCAGACTGATGGTATGTGGTTGTTGAGTGATGATGATGTGGTCGTAGGGTGTTTTTTCTTTGTTTCATGATTGACCAAAAAGAACCAGCACTGGCTCCCAGATGGAGTGGCTTCATCTACACTATAATGTATAGAACTTTTCTGAATTGACAACATAAACATTCTTAATGGGCCCCTTTGTATTTCCAGTTGCGATGTTTGTTAATGCATTAGCTGACAGGAAGTAATCTTGGACCAAAGCTGTTGCTCTAGCATCCTTCCTATATGTTACGTCATCCGATCCAATCAGTGGTTGAGTTGTAGGATATATTTTCAGGGCCAAGATCTTCATTTCTGCTTTTTTACTTTTTTTGTGGTTCACTAGAGAGGGAGGAAAGAAAAGGAAATGTCTGTCTGGTTCAAACTCAGGGTGTCACATGAATGTAATATGCACTTAAGAGTGAATGTGGAGGTTGCAGGATGCTTCACATGTGCAACATGATGAGGTATACATTTTAAGATGACACTGAAAAGATATGCCATCTTGATGAAGTCAAGAAACTCGAGTTTAAGTCCCGATGAATCATTGTTTCTCAAGTGTGAATCAGTCTGAGATCAAAGCAAGTCATCAGTGTCCAAAGGTATGAATGAAAGTCATAACGAGTCATTCAAATTTAAACTGCAAGGAACCAGGAAGTTCAGGACTTAGCACTGCAATGCGCAAACCCTGAAAATAGAAATTCACTAAAAACATTTACTTATTTGGTGAAATACAGTACTGTACGTTAACTTTAAAATTCAAGAAAGTCAGGATAACATCACAGTTTTGTGCATATTCAGCCCAAGTGTTTCGTCAGGCTCATGAAAAGGCAGAGGAAACCAGTTATTAGAATTAGTAATAGTGACCTATGCACAAAACCAAGCCAACAAACCTCAAACGCAAAAAAAAAACCCTCTTAGAATGATGTCAGCCGAAAGAATGAGCATTATCAGCAGTTATCGACCTCATAGATATGGGTTAGAAGGGGCCTGCTACACCTACTAGTAGGTTATCATCCCTTCACATGGTTGATCACTGATACAAATACAAGACGACGCCGACCTCTAGTGGCCGTAGTAATTATGACGGGAGCAAAGGAGGAAGTCAGGTGATGTAGCATAAAGAGAAGCAAAGTCCACGTAGGGAAAACATGAGGTGGATGGATGGGTCAAACAAACACAGAACTTTCCCCCAGGAGACCGCTGTTTGTGTCCCGTGTAAAACCAAAAGTCAACATTGACTTGCAATGCAACTTTAGCCTACATAAGTTACTAATCAGTGAAATCTGTGCGTCTTGGTGTAACTGAAAGAAACTATGGTCCCAGAACAGCCTTGTTAGTCCATTCCAGTTCCCCAGCACCAATTTTAATCCCCCCCACCCCCCGCTTTGTGTCTCCTCAGGTGCGTTCATCATCTGCTGGACCCCCGGCCTGGTCATCCTCCTCCTCGACGTCTTCTGCGCCAGCTGCAACGTCCTCACCTATGAAAAGTTCTTCCTGCTTCTCGCCGAGTTCAACTCGGCCATGAACCCCATCATCTACTCCTACCGCGACAAGGAGATGAGCGCCACCTTCAGGCAGATCCTGTGCTGCCAGCGGCAGGAGAACGTCAACGGGACGGCGGCGGAGGGATCCGACCGGTCGGCATCGTCTGTCAACCACACGGTGCTGAGCGGCGGTATACACCACCACCATCACCACAATGAACACTCAGTGGTATAAACGGAGAGGCCGGAGATCACGGAGATTAACCCGACTGCTCGAAGGGGTTAATTTGTCTTGGAGATACTGACTGAATGAAGGTAAACGGCAGCATGGGAAGGTCGGGAGGGACTGCAAATATGATACGAACTGAAGACAGTAACGTGATAAATTTGAGAATGAAGATTAGGTAGATGTTATGACGAGCTGGATGAGATCACAATGAAGAAGAGGATGGTGACATGAAGTAAGATGACAAGACTTTATCGCTGTGTGGAGGAAGAAAAAGGGGGAGGGGGGGGTCTGATCTTCGAGGACTCTGATAGGCTGTTAGTATTTTTGTGTAGTTGTTTATTATTTTTTGTGTTGTTAAGGACAACGCTGATATGAACTATTTAAAAGTAATCTGTGAAATGAAGGTAATGCCAGTACTCCAGTCTTCTCTAACTTTGTATCCTCTAGACATAGGTTTCAGACTTTTCCCCCTTGATCCCCATTCATTCCAAAGGTCCCATAACGTCATACACACACATGTTACATACAGACACCATGACACTACCATCGGAGTTTCCTTCACATCCATTTGAAGACTCATATTTGGGTGTGAACCCACTATTCTTTCTTTTTTCCTTTTATGATTGGGAGGAAAGACTTGCAACCAACACATTCAGTTCTGTGCTCATAACGTGCAACCGTGAATGACCTTTTGGAGACTCAAGGATTTTCTTGGTAGTATCTGGAGGTTTAACTTTTTTCAAAATATAGGCGTCAAAGTGAAAAATGTATGGGACATCCTGCCAATGCTTCTAAAATAGATAAATACATCAATATTGACATGTATGACATGTTTAGCGCCTTACCAAAAAAAATGCTGTTGTTCCCTTTATGGATTGTTTAAGTAACCAGAGCCACCATTCATTTCCGCAGCACATTCATCGTTCATCCTTTAATGACAAGTGACCTTACGACCTAAATACTTTTGGGACACATTATTCTACTGATCTTCTTCGCCAACTAATAAAGCTTTAATGAGTCCAGTTTCCTCTTTTGATCCAACTTAAATACATGAAGGATCCAGGATATGTTGTTTATTCCCTCTAAGGAATTAGAGACAAGTTGTTCCAGTGATCTTACCAAAACGGGGAGGATGTTTGCGTTTTTAGAGCAGGCTCTGTGCCACAGTGTGGAGACAAGGTGAAGGTCATTTCTGGTGAGTGTTAACAGACTTCAGATCATGACATGAAATGTGCTGATCTGTCTCACGCTCATAGTTTTATTAAGTGTCCATGAGACTGAAAAGTGGTGGGTGGTAAGCAAATATGAAAGTTCATGTTAAATTGCCCTCATTGTGAGTGGTGACAAGATGGGCCATTACATCTTTATAGCATGAACATGAAGATAAAATGGGTGTTAATGGAGTGCCTGTCTGAATTTCTAGTCTTCAAACTCAATTTTGCCACCAATGGTACTGTAGTTTAGACTGCAAACACTGACCTGCAAATGTCATGGTAGTCCATCTAATAGTTGTATTTCAGTCTGGACCAAAGAGGTGGACTGACCCATGGGCTGACAGACCCTAGCATTGCCATCCATGGAGGCACACCGCTAGCTTGGCCAATAAAAATCCAGTTTGCAATCGGTCAGTGGTGTAAAATTGTGTCACAGTGTGCCATGAGCATAGCTCAGATTTAAATCCGCTGATTCCATTGTATTCCGTTTTTTCTCTCCAAAATTTGACTGTTAAAAAAATGCTGGTCCCTACTGATCCCAATACTTTGCCCAGAATCTGTGGCTTTTTGGCCTTGCATATACAATTTCACTCACGAGCTTCAGTTCAGCTCAGCCTCTAACACCTATTAGCTTAAAGCTAGGGTTGGTAATGTTGAGAAACTAGCAAATGTACGCTGGATTTTAAAAATGATGCAACTGAAAAACCCAGCCCAGTGTTGCCAACTCTTTTCCAATGGAAGTAGCTAGCATCAGGTCCAAAAGTCACTAAATCTAGCGGGAAAGTCGGCAACACTGACAGCTCATCCCTTCAGGCCTCCTTCCAACGCCACTCCTCCAAAATTATCATAATGAACGTAAACATATCATAATAAACAATCATAGTACAGTCCTGCAACAGCCACAGAAACCAGATTTTTTTTTTTGTCAGAGCATTTGATTTATTGATTGCTGTCAGGATGTAAAGACAATTTCAACAAATATAACAATTGAACAACACTACCAACCCTACTTTTAAAATCCAACAATCTTCAACACCAATTTGCATCTTTTATGGCAGCATTTGGGAAAAAATAACCCTTTAGAGTCTGCTCATTTCCTTTTCTTTGAGGATCTCATTAAGTTCACTCCTACACTATCGCAGTCTGATAGCGTCTGCTCGGCTTTACAAACACTCCAAGGAAAGTATGAAAACATCTTTCCTATTTAGCCAGAAACTGAATGTCATGTACGCATTTTTTTGCTGCAACAGTGTTATTGGTGATATGAAGTAAATACAGATGTCCATCCAAAGTATATGATGTTTTGTTTATGTCATCATATGAGATGGTTGGGGTTATTATAATGTTTTTGTGAACCAGTCTTTATTAGCGAGTGTTACAAATAATCTCTTCCTCCCTCCCTCCCTCCCTTCTCGTCCCTCCTCGTGGCATCTTGAACAGAGACGCATCCTGTGTTTAAAGCTTCCCAGTGAATTAAGTTGGCACATATAACAGATTCTGTACTAACCTGTCGACAGGCATATAGTGGGGTTCTGATAATGTTGATGTATACCTTAACTTTATGGAATGTTTACCCACACCACAACATTACGCATTTTTAGTCTTTTGTACTGACAACAATGACGTATCACAGTTTACTTATAATACTCACAAGATAAAGCCGAGTTGAGCCAACGCAGTGTTGAATGGTGATATCTTATTTCCACAAGTGCACTCCCCACCTTCTACTCTGAATTTGAGACTCTCTAAGCCAACAGAAAGTCAGCCTGGTGACGCTACATGCATGACGTACATTGTTAAGAATCACCAGCTGAACGTTAAGTCGTGACTTGAATCAAAACACATTTTGGCCAAAATACACCCGAAGAGAGCTGACATGAAAGCGAGAATCACGGCCAAAAACACAGTCAGATGTTTGCCAGGAAGCAAGATGTTTGCAGTGCTAAAATGAAGTCAGCTGGTATTTTTTGCCCCGTTGAAGTTGGCCAAAATGCTGCCCTGTTTATGTGGCAACGTAAGTTCTTTTGTTTTTTCAGCGTGTACCTTAGAGGTTGAGAGTGGGGAGTGGATTACTTATGGTCTTTCCCCTGTTTAGATTCTGTTTTTGGCCTTTTAATCTCCGGGTTGTGCCTCTACATTATAAAGAAAATTAACATTTTGAGAAAAATTCTAAGGCAACAATCTTAGATATTTTCTTCTTAGACAATTTAACTTAAAAGTTTTGCCTTTGAGTTTGTCCACCCTTTACTTCTGTTAACTTCACAACAAACTTCAATCTCTCGCTCTGGACCCAACCCTTCATATTTGACATTCACTGTAACCATTTTTTCTAACAAAAGTATTGATTCAGGTTATATAGCAAACCAACTAAACTTTCTGTCTTTGTATGTCTCTGTTTACCAGTGTGTCACTCTTCGTACACCATTGTAAGTATATGTGTACAGTATGTATGTATATAAATATATATTATTCAAAGTTAATCACCAAAGGGAAAGCGTTTTTGTGTTTTGTAAATTTTAAGTGTGTTATAATCTGTCCAAATGTACTGTAGGATTTTGTTTATGGTTTTTATGTCATGAGCTCTTTTGTATTATGACCCTAATTAATGCATTTCCTGTTGACTATTAACTTGTTTGCGACCCAGAACTAGATATCTGTGTGCAGTGCCTTCCAGTCCTTAAAGAGTAACTTAACACCAGTGTTTTACCGCCCTCTCTGGTTGAAATTGTGCTTTGTTGCACCTGTAACTACACCCAGCAGTTATGTCACAGTGTCCTGGAGTACACTTGTACATCACTGCAGCAAGGTGAAAAGTTAAAGGGGAACACTACCTAAATTAAATATTCCAATAGGTTGTTTCCTTGGCCGATAAAAGTTCAATCAATATTTGTGAAAGTGAACTCTTCTCTCTCAAAGCCAGAAACCAGAGAAGTAAGTCTCAAACTTGTGATGTCATCGGGTATAAAGTCTGCAGCTGCTCCTTAGACAATGAATGGGAGGCTGATTTTGTGGATCCACAGAATGTGTTTTTTCTTTTTTTTATTCCCAAATGAGCTTTATTCCATTGTAGTGTTGTGAAACAGAAAATGTTCCCATATACTCAAATCGTTCCTCTGGGTGCTCTCAGTATCATCTAGAACATCTCTCCCAATTCATTGTCTATGGAGCAGCTCCACACTTTATACCCTATGACATCACATGACATCATTTTTGGATTTAGGAGAGAGTTGTTCATGTTTACTAATATTTGTTGGATTGTCTTACACCATAGGAATAACATATATGAATTTTAAAAAATGGGCGTAGTTCCCCTTTAAACCTATGGCGGTGAGCAAAAACAAGATTGTCAGGTGGTGTTAACCTGTTCATCTTTAAGTTTGTGTGTTGCTAACACCGTTGTTTTACAATTGCCTTAAAGTACAACAAAGATTAATGTCAGTGTTAGTGATATTTCACTTTTGCTGAAAGATTGATGCTTGATTTATTTTTAAATAATAAAGATACACAACACAGCTTTAAAAAAAAAAATGTTTAATACAGATTATATATTATGATTTTAGTATGATTTGATTAAAAATATAAAACTTGTTCAAAATAAAAAATATCTGATGTGGGGACACTAATTGAGATTTAAATGTGATCTAGTTTTATTTTGTCATTTTGTTTAACAACGAGACAAAATTCATTCTTCAGGGCAACATGCACTGGCGGCATTTGACGCATGTCAGGATAGGCCAACGTTCCTTTCCCAGCTTTAATATGCGTGAACTTTTTTTTTTTTTTCACATTAGCTACCCAGGTTGTCACATCCCAGCCATCGTACCCTGACTACTTCTTATTTGGCTATTTGTCTTAACGGCATGTCTAATGTTTGCTACGGGCATCTAACATTACACGACGCAGGCGGTGTGTGTTGCACTTAAGAAATGTTGTCATTTTAATACCAAAAACTGTTCATACATGGAATAATGTATACATTATCAGGAGCAATGGCTGATTTTCCTAACAGTTGGTCTGAAACATTTTGTTCTTCCAAAGTGAAACAATGCATGAGAATGTTTTTTTTTAAACTTTGCCAAGCCTCAGATTTAACAAACCATGTACCAGTAGTTTGTAGAAAGTAATTGTGACACAGACGTAAATGTGATTTCCATACTATCTATACTGTACGGGCCAATATCAATGAATGTCCACCCAGAGTCATAGTGTTGATGTCCCAGCAACAATAAAAAAACATGAGAAAAGTCTGAATTATTTTGTTTGTGTGTTTTTTTAACATGAAATTTGCCTTTTCTGAAATAAATATTGCAAAATTTCATTGACAGTAGTAGAGTATTTTGACTTTATCTTACATGTTTAGCCTTGCTACCGTTGCTTCTCTCTGTTATCCGCCAGTGTTTTTGTTTCTGTGACATCCAAAAGGTCCGTAACAGGGTCACAGGCAGACACAGGCTGATAATGTATACTTCATGACATGCAGTTTGTTTTTTGGCTAGACCTAATAATCTATAGACCTTGAGGCTGTTCACACATTTTAGACAGCCTTGACTGTTAGCAGAGGTCTGTGTGTAACCATGTGTTTATACGCGGTGAGACCAACACTATTATTCACAGTGTGGTTTGTATGGTTGTGTGGGATTAGAGGTGAGAAAATGCTCAATGAATTAGCTCCTAATGCTTATATGTCTCTGTCGAGGTGGTGTGTTTGGACTTGCCTCGCTTAATATAGTAGGACATTATTGAACTTGGCCTGGCCACATCCAGAGGCCTGTAATTGTGATGTTTAACACTAGATTGTAGGTTATTAGTCTCATCATGTTGTGCAATGAAGGTTTCATCTGTTAACAAACATTGTGTTGTTGATAATAATAATAATAATGAAGGTCATTTATAAGCACTTATCAAAACGAGCAATTACAAAGTGCTTTACAAGGCAGACATAAATAATAAAGGATAGAATCCAATGCCAGATACGCACACATGTGCGCACACAATATGTTTCATTTTATTAAATCGTATTATTTTATTAATCACTAAATTTATTCCATTTAATTTGTATAATTGTATTATATTGTATTGTTATTATATTAATCACTTATTTTATTGTATTTAATTTGTTTAATTTTATTATATTGTATTGTTATTTTATTAATCACTTATTTTATTGTATTTAATTAGTTTAATTGTATTATATTGTATTGTTATTTTATCAATAATCACTTATTTTATTTGTATAATTTTATTATATTTTATCGTTACTTTTATTAATCTAGTTTTTACTTCACACTGTTTTACTACTATTAGTATTAATATCGCTTTTAATTTAATTTTAGTACATTTTTATAATTTTATTGTCTCATGTGCATTAACGTCTGAAATTATTGTTTTTGTCTTTTTTGTTGTTTTCACAGTTCACACTTGTTCTGTCTTTCATTCAGCTCAGCCATCTGTGAAGCACTCTGAACTGGAATGACCTGTATGAAAGGTGCTATACAAATAAAGATTGTTTGATTTAAAAAAAAAGAAAAACTAACAGGTCACGTGACTAACAACTGACGTGACTAGCAACTCACTTGACTCACGTGAGAAAGCCCCAGTGCGTCGCATACAGTCGCTAAAGGATGAGACTGTTGATTTATTAACTCTAAATAAAGTGAAACCAACCAAGCTCAGTGCACCACTGTTGACATGAGAAGAGGAGCGACACTGTGGGGAAGGAGTGGAGCGATGAGCGAGCTCACCTGTGTTTCAGGTAAGGCTTACATCCTTTTTTTAAATTTGCAACCGAGGCATTTAGCACATGTGATGGTCTGGTAGTAGCTACAGCCATAAGGCCTAGTGGTAATTACATCAGACATAACTGTGTTTTCCATAGGACCTTTTGAGAGACTGTGGTGTGATGCTCCCCCAAGGAATATTTTTAACATATTAAAGAGCAAATACTAGATCTATGAGAAACTTGGTGCTCTAGTAAACAATTTAATCATAAAGATTGTATGGTTATGAATGCAAAAACTCACACAGCATAAGTATGGTAAACGCGACGGGCTGCCGACATCTCCGTAGACGCCTTGAACTGAGGACAGGTTGCACCGGTAATCCTCCCCACAGGTAGAGAGGGCGCACTGCACAGTGAGAACTCAACGGCCCCGGGCCTCAAGCGGTGAGGTCCAGGCGAGGGGTGCTTTAAAACTCATGGTCGGGCCTTTCCAAAGCAGGCCTCGGGTCATGGCACACTGGACGATGGGCCCAGTGAGGGCCAGCCCTCAACAGTTGAGAAGTTTAAAAAATGAATTATTTTCAGTTCATTATGAAACTGTAGCGGGCTGGATGTCAGATCACTTTGATTAAATTTGATAGTTGATTGTGATTTGATGAAGATCCACAGCACACGCTGCTCCGCCGGTTGCAAAAATGTGGATAAATATATTACTCAGTGCTTTTTTTTATTGGGCATCAACCTCGCATTTGCTGTGACAATTTGTTGTGTAGAAACCTCAATCTAACTTTTCACACATTTATAGGCCTTTAAAGACAAAGTGTTGACTTCATAAACCTGTGTGAGATTAGGCTACTTTATTCTATCTTTATATAATGAACAGATGACAAAAGATGATGCTTTTGTGGTAAAATATCACACTTCATCCTCGGTGCTCTTGAATTGACCTTCGATGTAAAAGAAAAAACAAACCTAGAAAAAAAAAAACGTACAAGCATACGACTCAATTCTGAAATCTGACTTACCATTGGAGAATGTGGACTGTGACAAAAAGCAGACGCTGCATGCATACTGCACTATACAAGTGTGGTATGTGCGTATGTTTAACACTACTGTAAGAGTGGCCAGGGCCACTATGTGTGGTGCGTGACATGAATTAAGCTGCAGTCATAGCGACAGCAGCCAAATGTTTTTATAGGGAAGAATGTTCTGTGTGTGTGTGTGTGACAGGCACGCTCTGCTGTGTTTATTGTTCCACAGCTTTGGAGTGCTAGCCTCCAGTTGACTGATATATGTCTCCCCACTTCCTGTTGCTCCCTGAATGGGCCAATCAGAGCCAGCGCGGCCACACAGGAAGTTCCCCCGTGCTGTCGCTGATTGAGGGGGATGTCGCGTCTTCGTCACAATGTCAATACAGACACTTTCCGTGGTTCCCAGCGTGGTTTGCTGACTGACCGATACGTCCCCTCGGTCAGATCCTCTACTGCATGTGTGGCACATAGGTTAAAACTAATGATCTGAATGGACAGAATCAGCATTCCCGTTGCCAACGAAATTTATGACGCATGGAAAAAGGCAACAAGACATAAAAAAAAGCTGTGCTGAACATTCAGGAATTGCGGCGTCCCTGTTGAAACATTCAGAAGATTTCAACACATCCAGCTTCCTCTGAAGCATTATCCAATTTCTGCGCTGCAAAGATGTACCGAACCAGATTATCACGACAAAACAGGAAGCGACTTTTCATGGAAGTATAAATCTCCAGTCCCCCGAACATTGAGAGCTGCTATTGCAAGTTGGCAGGAAGGTTAGAGAGTCCATTCAGATAAACCTCTTGTTTGTAGAAGGGACTAATTCGCTGTGAGTGAGTGCTCCTTCCCGCTATCTGCAGCTGGCTTTGTGATACATTTGAACTAAATGCTTTCAAAGACAGAGCAAATGGCGACAGGGAGAAGGAACTGACTTCAACCACAGATAAGAAAAGGAAACAGTAGTGATGGAGAGTGGAGGAAAGAGAATGAAATGAGTCAAGACTGAAGTGATGAAACGGAAAGTTTCAGCCATGTTTTTGCAGTCTTCTGACAGAACAGTGTTGTATTGGATCCGCTTATAGAGGCAAAGTCATTTCACACAGTGTTTTGTGTAGTTTTTGACTTGAGGGAGCTTTGACATGTGAATACTTGCTGTTGCAAACCATCGTAACACTCGTGACCTTTGAGGGACAAACCTGAAAAGTGAAGGCACCCATTAAAAACTGTTGTTGGATTTAACAAGCTTGTGATAAGTAACAGAGAATAGGAAAGAGATGCTTATCTGGCAAATCATTTGGTGGTTAAAAGTGAAGCCAATGCAGAAGTGCCTTAAACTTGCATTCTTTCTAACAGCCAGCAGGGGGCGACTCCTCTGGTTGCAAAAAGAAGTCTGACTGTATAGAAGTCTATGAAAAAATTACTCTACTTCTCACTTGATTTATTACCTCAGTAAACATTGTAAACATGAGCTTATGGTCTCAATTGCTAGTTTCAAGTCTTCTTCAATACAGCATGATGTTCATTTAGTAAATTATGGTCCCATTTAGAGTCAAATAGACCATGAAGCAGGGGATGTTTTAAGGCGTGGCTACCTTGTGATTGACAGGTCGCTACCACGGTGTTGTCCGGTCTGGGAGTTGTTTGTGTTATCATCTTAGAACTTTAACCCTTTCAAAGTGTGTTTTCAGTTCATGACAGTTAATTGTAACCGTTCTGGTCGCCTAAAAATGTCTTATTCAGTGTTCGGTTGTACTTAGCTCCACTCTCTCGTGTCACTTTTGGTTTCAAAAAAACAAATACCAATATGGTGACGGCCAAAATGCTGAATTTGAGGCTTCAAAACGGCAATGTGTATTTGACTCCCAATTAGTTCCAAATGAGATTGATGCCATCTGGGCTAAAGTGGCACTAATTCCAGAGATCCTCCGTGATTGGCCTCAGACAGCACGTGACAGGGTATAAAAGGTCTTGGAAGACAGTAATCTGGTTGGTCTGTGTATTTCCCTTTAGGAAAATGGAGGAAGGCCAATGTTTTGTGTACTGGATAAACCTAATGAAGGGATAAACCTGATGAAATGGTTTGTGTTTGAGTGAATGTGACCCTCATATTACTTGGTATTGAATCAGGTTGATGCAGTGGTTAATTAGAAAAGAAATGCAATAAGAAAAAAGATAATGCATCTGTGGTGGTTCTGATCCATCCTCCTCATGAATTTAGGGAACTGAGATGATTGATCACAAACTATCCAGTCTAAGTCCACTAACATATAAAGGCATACGAAAAAATACAGAAGACAGTGAGGAAAGGAAAGGAAGAAGGAGTAAAGATCTGGCGCAGACAGAGAAATCAGTGCGCGGAGGAAAGTGAAGAGAGGGAAGAACCCAGGGAGGAAGTGGGAGTGAAACAGTCTGATTCACAGTTTAGATGAAGGAGAAGAGGGATGACCAGTCCAAGGCCAAACTCCATGCTGCCTACTTTAAACAGTTTACATTGGGCATCCACAAAAAATACACACACACTCACACAGACGTCCTCCTAAAACTCACTTACACACACTGGGAAGCAAACACGCACACATTCACAAACTTATACAAGTAAGTCACACGATATTCACTGTAAAAATGACTCACAGTACTGTATGGCAGACCTGTTTTTCTGCTTCAACTCGCCCCTCTGATCCCTCTTGTGGTGAGTCATAACACTGCAGCCTCCACATGGTGAAATACTTTATTTCTCTGGGTGGGGTAGGGGGCTGTTATGGAACATGTGTCAGGGGAGGCCCGTGATTAAATAAACAGAGAGAAAGAGGCATTTAAAGCGGAGAACAGTTTAGGGTCAGAGAAAAAGAAATGGACAATTCTTTCCCTCTTGTGTCTTTCCAGTTGTAGTAACCAACAGTTTCCATATTGAAATCAATAAATTAGGGCTGTGAATCGATTCAAATATTGAGTCGTGATTAATCGCATGATTGTCCATAGTTAATCGCGATTAATCACACATTTTTTAACGGTTCAGGGTGTACCTTAAAGGGAGATTAGTCAAGTATTTAACACTCTTATCAACGTGGGAGTAGGAAAATATGCGTGTTTTATGTAAATGTATGTATATATTTATTATTGGAAATCAATTACCAACACAAAACAGTGACAAACTGTGTGTGATTATCATAAAGTGGGCATGTCTGTAAAGGGGAGACTCGTGCGTACCCATAGAACCCATTTTCATGGGACCCCTTTGAAAGTGGCCATGCCATGCATTGAAAATGGACAAAATGTAACATAAGTTTGGTGCAATGTTTAGCCTCCTTCACAACAAGCTAGTATGACATGGTTGGTACCAATGCCTTAGTTTTTTTTTAGTTTCATATGGTGCCATTATCTTCACTCTAGCTTTAAAACTGAGCCAACTACAACCTCCGAAAGACCGAATAGCGTTAATGTGTTGAAGAAAAATTTGTGGCATTAAAACAAATCTGCGCGTTATCGTGTTAACTTTGACAGCCCTACAATAAGTGAATATAGTCAGTTCTCCATTATCCGCAGTGCTTCTTCACGTCTGTCTCCGTTCACGCCTCAGTCCCACTGTTTGTTAAATAACCGGCCTTCAAATAACACTGAGGACGTTTTAGGGCACGTGTCATTTGCTGTGGGTATGTCTGTTGATGTGGTTTTTTCTTTTTTATTGCTGTTCCGCACTCTTACCATGAAGCCACACTGGACACAGCAGCCTAGGTGGGGCTTCTGCCGCCCATTTATTTTCAATGAGGCGTGGCAAATCACTTGAGGGCTGATGTTGGCACAATGAAAGCAAAAGGCCTGTGGATGGTGGTGTTGTGGTGTGGCCTGTCCATCCATCTTTCCAGCGTTTTTACTCCAGATATCTCAAATGATTCAATATACTGTACTATTCTTGTTAAGGACAATAGCCATGTTTCCATTGAATTGTCAAGCGAACTTTTGAAATGTTGCATTAAAAAAAGAAATGCAAGTTTCCATCAAGTGGTTTGGAGCGAATAAACTTGGTTGCAGTGTAGTTTGGCCGACAGTGGTAACAGCAGGGTTATTATAGTAAACTAAAACAGAAACATAGACGAAAATAAGCAGTGAAAACTATTTTTAGTAAACTAAAACTATATAAAAATAATATCCTTTAAGAAAAACTAAACTGAAACTATATTGCCTGGTTGAAACTATTAAAAATGAAATAAAAATGAACATGAATTAATTTCAGTTTTAGTTTTTTAGCTCTATTATCACTACCGTTAAAAGGAGCCAGCATGAATTTCCATCAACTCTCGTGACATTGAACCACCATAAAATGATTCTACACATATTTCCTTGATACTTTCTAGATTTCCTAAACATCTATTGTCAGCACATGCACCTTAGTGCAAAAATAATATGATCTGGTATTGTCCAGCTCTCAAATACAAATGTTTAATTAGTATATGTATTTGCAAGCAATACAAAGAAATATCATACTTTACAAACCTGCATCATTATGTAACAAATAACAAAAACATCACACCACATTTAAAAAGAAAGAAAATATGTTGTCCGACTGAAAGGAATTTCCTGTTGACAAGATAAACATTTTCTGTCATTTGATATTAATCTCTGGATCAAATAAAACAAACTAAAGAAAACAGCTTTCGAGAAATCCACATGACACAGAAGACTGATGACACAAGAGATGTTGGTAATACTGTGTAATAATGTGACTCTAATTTAACAGAGTTGAAATGAGACCAGAAAGCAATGAGTTTCTATCTTTGTGAGAACCAATTAAAGATTTACTCTTTCAGATCGGGGATATTTTTGAACATCTGCCCCATTCTTCACTTACAAAAGAGTCTATTTTAAGTTTCTGCAAAATTATAATTAAGCAAATCTGTGTGGCTCCACTTCTGTGTGAGATTTACGGGCGATGATGACGCAAGTTGGAAGAAATCATTAATAAACTTCACACTATTTTTACCAATGCTGCTGTAATTTACTCCTTATGTCAAACTCTGTGTCACGAGTAAAATTAACACAAAAAAAGACAAAGTTCAACAACATGAAAAAGAAACAAAGAAGTAAAACGAGAATGCCCAAAAAATGGAATAGCGACTTGTCTATAAAAACAATCAACAGCAATAGTTTAAAGTGATTGTGTGCCACTGTGGAAAGTTGCTAGAGGTGACAATAACAAGAGAGGTGTTTAAGATGTGGTTACTATGAAGCGTCAACTGTCACGTCCTATTCTCTTTCTAACCCTAATGTTTAGTAGTCAGAAAATGGTCTAACAGCCCAAAATGAAGAAGAAGAAAAAACCACATGCAATAGATGAAGCAAAATGTTTGAGTGCGTTTGTATCTGAAATGGTTATGGGTATATCTGCATGGTTAGTGGCTTCAAGTCTTTAAAGGTTAAGGTATATACATAAAGCAGACCTGTGTGATGTATATGTGCTGGTAAATGGTCAGCAGTGAAGAGTTAGTCTGGTCTGAAAACACGACAGCATTCCTTAAAGTTACTACAAGGAACTTTCATTCTGTGTTGATTTTGGCGGTCCCTGTGGACAAAAGCGGTAGTGTTTCCGTGCACCAGAGTCCCTTTAGAAAACCTCTAATTTTACTGCAGCAGCTTCCTCTGTGCAGTCCCGGTTCTGGTTCTCCTGTGCTTCCCTTCCTTCCAGCGAGCCCAGCAATACGGCCTGGGCCTCCAGCAGCGCAGTGTTGGCATCGGCTCCTATAGCGAAGACTGGCTGTGGAGGAGCCGCTGCTGCTGGGCGCGGAGCTCTCCACCTCCCGCCAGAGCTCCGACTGCAGGTCGAAGGCAGCAGCAAAGCCGGGTCTGGGTCTGTCTGCGGTTCGCTGGTCGAGCAGTGGTTCTCAACCTTTTTCTTGTTGGGCTCACTTCTTTAGTGAATTAAAATAGTGAAAATAAACTATTTCCCCTTTTTCTGGGGACCCCCTGCAACTCCCTCAAGGACCCCTGGTTGAGAACCACTGAATTGAGGCATCGGTATTAAATTGAGACTGTTTCATAACCAGTTAAAAGTTCCTAATAGTAATTTAAAAACAGTTCCTGAATTGAAGAAGTAAGCAATATGCAAATCACTAAAATAAGAGAGCTGCTTATGATACAAAAACATGTGATTAATGGTGCCAGTTTGAACACACTGGGTAAAGAAAATGACTGAAATCCCTTTACTATTTGGGTAGTCTATGTATGCTCAGGCTCAATGCCAGGGCTCATTTAATAAAATGTGTTTTCAGGCACCAAATCACTTCATAAGTCAATGGATAAACATTTGTTTTGTGAAAAGTTCCCAGGTTAGCAGTCAGCCTCGGTGTCGGCATTCGTGCTCAGTGTGCTCTGATGCATTCGCTCCAGTATCCGGTGTATACTGCTGAAGCTGGGCCTGTCTGACGAGTGTGTGCTCCAACAAAGCCTCATCAGATTATACAGCTCCAGGGGACAGTTCTCAGGACAGGAGAGGATGTGACCGTCCCTCACGTAGTAAATAACCTCCTCGTGACCCATACCGTAGTACGGCTGCATCCCGTTGGAGAAAATCTCCCACAACACCACGCCGTAGGCCCACACGTCCGATTCAGTGGTGTAGCGGTTGTAGAATATGGACTCCGGGGGCATCCAGCGAATGGGGATGGCGTCATTCTCGTTGGCTTTGTAGTAATCGGCCGAGTAGATGTTCCTGGAGAGGCCGAAGTCTGCGATCTTCACCACCATTTCCTCCCCGACCAGGCAGTTCCGGGTGGCGAGGTCGCGGTGCACGAACTTGCGCTCCGACAGGTAGGCCATTCCCGCGGCGATCTGCTTGGAAATTGACAACTGGTCGGCACCTGACAGAAGCCCCGCCTCCAGCTCAGAGGAGAAACTGCGTCCCGACAGGCTGGCGCGGCTGAGGGTGCGCACTGATTGGGTTGGGGATCGGCGACGCAGGAACTCGTTGAGGTCACCGTGGGCCATGTACTCGAACATCAGACACATGGGTTTACCCACCGCACACACGCCTGAAAAAGAAAGACAATTTTATTTTGTGATCTATGACATACAGATTTTAATAAGTAGGCTTGTGAGTTGATTTTCCCACCACAGAGGTTTGGGAGTGCAAACACAAATACTCAACCACATAAACACATTGGTGACATCATTAAACAGTGTGTTTTTTTCCTTCTACAGTGTCATACAATGAGTTGATTCACTGTATAAGGTAAATAAATATTCTCAGGCCTAGACATAAACACAGACGACTAGATGTGTGCACGCTCTCAAATAAACTCTCACGCATAGAGGATGCACAGTCTTACATTAGTAGCCCAGTCATGTAAACACAGTGTGTTTCTAAATTAACCTTGTGTTCTTTTGAGTCGGTCTGTGCTGCGGGGAAACACGAGCAATTACAGATAATTTCTCAGATTTGGAGGGGTGTGATTGTGGCTGCACTTACTGTGAATCTCAGATGCGATTAAGATACAAAGAACTCAATTTAGGCCTTCTGTAAACTTTAAATATGTTATCTATTTGGCAGTGAGGGCTCCCACCGCTTCCACAACTGAACTTGTATGAATTCCAGATGTGGAAAGAAAGGGTTTTGATACATCATTCCTGAATGAATAAACGAGTGAATGAATTTCCATCAAATATGGTGGACATGCAATATTAAAGGGGACCTAATACTATATGCTTTTTTGCTTTTTCCCTTTCCTTTAGTGTGTTTTATGTTTTTTTATGCAGGTGAAAGGTCTAAACGCAAAGTCAGCCAAAGGGAGTTACTCTCACGCAAAGAAACACTGCTCCTGAACGGCCTGAAACGCCTTGCTTGAAGTCCCGCCTTTTCTTCCGTAACGTGGTGATGTCACAACACATTTCGGGTAGCGGCTAGTTTGGCACATCATCAAACAAAGCGATGTAAAGCGGAGCTAGAGCAGAGAGTCTAAAGTCTGAAGAGTTTGGTGGTTCTGCTGACCAATCGACAGTGAACCAGCTGACCAATCTGAGCAGACTGAGGGGCTCAAACGGAGTGTTTCATACAGAGGGTGAAAAGAGGAGCTGCAGCACAGCCGTTCTGAGAAAAATAAAGCATATTTTTTAACATTAAAGCATGTAAACATGTACTCGTAGAATCCCAAAATACAAGCAGGAACCTGAAAATGAGCATAATGGGTCCTCTTTAATCCTAATGTTGCATGATAAAGAAATCAATTTACCTTAAAATGTCAAAGACAGAAATGAAATGTGTGGGTGTAACAGCACATGGGAGAATTTTCTAGTTTGAGCTGAGGTTTGCGCTCTCCAAATTAATTCTTTACTACTTATTTACTTTACCTCTATAAAAGAGTGGCTGTCTGCTTGTTTGTTTACGCATTCCTGTAAATGCTTTTTGCAATCTGCAGAGGGATTAGAGCGCACACTGTTGAGACTGTGCAGAGGCCCAGCAGCCCTGCGGAAGTGTCACTCATGTGACCTGGCATTCAGCAACACTGACTTCAGATTTTAAGTACTTTTTTTAAGTACTCTGCGGAAAAATCACAACAAATCAATGCCAACGAGAAAGGAAATAACCCCCCCGGAATCGGACAGTAGTTTCAGTTTCTGTTTCCACAGCCAATTTTAGCTTGAGGCCTTGCAGATCTTGTCTGTGTTTCTTTCCAGCGTAGCCCATGATTACTGCACTTCATGTGGTTAGAGCACTGAAATGAACTGAGTCATATTGACCACAATCATAATTTTGATTTAGTGCACTTGACTGCTTCTGTTTTTCTGTGTGAAACATGAATTGGAACGTCAGTGACCCCGCGAGTAGCACAGTCAGTTCAGAGTCATTCAAGCTTTGTTCAAAACCACAGAACAACACAAAAGTCCCCCAAAATACCAAATATGTCTATGAATTTTAGGGAAAAGCTGTATAACATAATGCACAAGATATCCGGGGTATTTCATGGAATTGTGCAGCCATAAAAATTATGCAATCTTTGTGTTAACATCTTCAACAGTTAGAACAAGCTCATACAGAATATATATGATACAGTGGAATAAGGTGATTTTAACCTTAAATCTACTTAAGGAAAATTCAGGGTGCCATATTGTAGAAGTCAAACAAGCATCAACACACATACTTGGGATCTGGGGCCAGTTGCACAAAACACTTTAAATGAAGATTTTACTTTAAGTCTGAGATAAGGTTCCTTCAAATAAATTCAGTTGCACAAAACACCCTTAAGTGTTTCCTTAAAATGTTCACTTAAGTATTTAAGGTGTTCTCTTATCTTGGTCTATACTTAAGGAATTCCTTAAAGTGAATTAAACTGTTGCAGAAAAAAACTTGATGTACATCTGACTCTATCTTAACCCCAACATGTTGATAAATGAAGAAAATGAACACATCCCAAGAAGAGGAGAACCTAATAGACTCATTCGAAAGATATGTCATCTTTATTATGAATGACTTTTGTACAGAGATTTCTTTCACTGTCAGCCATATAACAGTTAGTTTAACCTTAAAGCTGAAGAAGGGGAGATTGGAGCAAATATGATTTTAAAAGGTTATTTTTATAAAACGTTCGCTTTATCGTGACAGTAGTACATAAAACAGGCAACCTGAAAAAAATCATGTGCCTCTGTGTCCTCCAGTGCTCCTAACGGCATCTGCAAGATTTCACAGACTGGAGGAAAACAAGCATTAAGAGCTGATCTGAGGTCAGCTGTCCAGCTGCTGTCTATGAGAGCCAGCTTTCAATCACTCGCGAACTCCGACCAAACGGTCAAACGACGGCGCTGATCAAATATGAATCAATATTATGTTACGTTAATGCCTATTTCTCGCCTCAAATGTTTTCAGAATCATCTTGTTGCGCACGGTTTAGCTGTAAAATGAGAAAGTTTGTGACACGGCCGCCATTGTAAAATCTGTTGAAGGAACGCCAAGTTCCGGTCACATGACCGGAGCACAGCCAATAGGAACGCTCACGTTGTTGTATTTGTTTTTGACCTCTTGGGTGGACCTCTTCACTTCTTTAATTAATTTTACTCACAATTTTCCCCCCACATTTGTTGTTTTCTGTTATTTGCAAAAAATAAATCTTTCAATGCAGTAAATACCTTCACACTTTTCCTTAACTAAGGAAACATTTAACGGATTCTGTGCAACACCCTAAAGTAAGTCCCTCAGCTAAGGAGAAATGAAGCCTTACTTAAGAAGAAAGCTTAAGATTCGTGTGTGCAACCGGCCCCTGAATGTTTTGCCTGTTATGTCCAAGTCAGCTCAAGAACTGCAACAACAACATGCTCACGTGGAAGTTTTGACGAGAAGAGGAGGCTTGGAGGTCATGCTCAGACAGCTAGTTCATGTCCTGTGGGGTCACCGAGTGGGACAGTTCCCCCCCAGAGCGAGCTCTGATTACTGCTCCCTCGGGTGTGTGTGTGTGTGTGTGGGAGGGTGTCCACAAACAGGACAGTAATTCAACAGTAGCAGCCTCAGCTGAAGGTCAGTAGCCGGCTCCAACTGTTTCACTCCATCGCTAAATATACAGAACACAGATGCCCCATCCTGCACATGCGACAGAATAATGACATGCAGACATGTGGCGTCTCTAATTCTGACACACGTGTGTTACGGATGATGCGTATATCTTTACACATGATTTGCGGTGGTATTATTAGTCCAGGGGGGTAATTAGAGGTTAACAAAATAATCCGATCAACTCTGGTTTCACATACACCGGAGACTTCGACGTGAGTGCGTCGCTCTCCAGATGAGTCATCCGAAATGAACATATGACACAGTGGTTTGATATAATCTCTATTTTTTTTTTTGTCTGCAGTGGTGAATGTTGATTTAAAAATATTTCAGGACCGCTGGAGCCGTAAAATGGACCAAAGTAAACAAACTTTCTTCAGCACAGCCGATGATCAATGGCCCTGTTTACTCACGGACAGTGCCAAATAGAGTACGTTGTATTTCTACATGTCTTCCTGGAAGTGTACTTGGATGCGAGCAGTTTGTATTAGATTAGATAAGCTGTATTAGAGGAGATAAACTTTAATAGAGCACATTTTTTTTTACTCAGGCCAACAAAGGCACATTAGTTGTCAAGCAGCACTTGTTTACTGCCAAACAGTCTTATCCGTTTTTCTAGCAGGTTTTCCAGCACTAAAGACTTCATTCAGAAGAAATACTGTGGAAACTAGGGCCTGAATTTACCAAAAAGCACTGGGCTGTTTCCCTTTTATAATGTTGATAATATTGTTTGACTTTGGTCATGTCATTTTGATGTAGTGTACTGGAGACTTTGCCTATTTCCTTGGCTGTTGTTTTGATTGAGCAGGAGTGCACCAAAGTAGCCGATCACAGTGTGGGCATCAAGTGGGCAGCAGATGACAGGGTTGATTACTGAATGATGTGATTATCCAATAAGATGCTTTGAGTATGTGGACTGTAAATGTATAAAACTGCTTCTGAATCATTACTTCTGTTTGGCCCCTGTTGAAGATGTGGGCCAAGACTTTGATTCAATGAAATGCTGTTTTGAGTGAATCCAATTTAAAAAAATAGCAACTCCTTCAAAACTGCAATTTTTCCTTAAAGTGAACCAAGTGTTTGAGTTGCCAGACCTTCACCATACCTTAACCACCAGGCATACGTACATACTAGTATTACATTCTTTCCATTAATTGAACATTGAAGTTGCCAAACCATAACACCTTGATCATGCTCTAGTTGCCAAGATTGATCATTTTAGGGACAACAAATAAAAATTTGACTGTAGAAATTTTGCAAATCTGTGATAAAATGCTCAAATTGCAAAAATGAGAAGGAAAAAGAAGGAAACATTCCCTTCAGCACAGAGTACAAAGTTAAAAGCGTAGTCCACCGATTTAACATTGCACTCCTATAACAATGACTACTATGTGTTCGCAATTTTTGTGTAGTGCTGTCCGAATGTTTACATGGATGTGGACAAATATGCTTGCTTTATGCACATTTATATATATATATTTATTATTGGAAATCAATTAACAACCCAGAAAAATTACAAATACTGTCAAGAAACCCTCTCAGGTACTGCATTTAGCATAATAAATATGCTCAAATCATAACATGGCAAACTCAAACCTAACAGGCAACAACAGCTGTCAGCGTGTCAGAGTCCTGATTTGACTATGACTTCCCCAAAACTGCATGTGATTATCATAAAGTGGGCATGTCTGTAAAGGGGAGACTCGTGGGTACCTATAGAACCCATTTTCATTCACATATCTTGAGGTCAGAGGTCAAAGGACCCCTTTGAAAATGGCCACGACAGTTTTGGTGTTGGGTTTGGAGCGTTATTTAACCTCCATCGCACGCTACAACCTCAGAAAGATCGGCAGCCTGTCAATTTTTAAGAGGTTAATTAAAAATCTCAAGATGTGTTAAAGAAATTAGTGGCGTTAAAACGAATTTGCGCTAACATGTTAACTTTGACAGCCCTGATGTTCACACATGCTGTAGTACTCCCCAAGACCTATAATTAGACTTTGACTAGGGAAATTGATGGGGTTCCCTTTTCTAACTATATGCACCTTGTGGTTGATTTAATGTGCAACAGACTCATCCTGTCCACCACATTACCTCTCTCTTTCTGTGTCCATATCTGTTTTTGCACTTTGCTTATCTCTCAAGCAATGTAAAATGTACAATGTAAAATCCAGCTGTGAGTGCAGCCTCTTTGGGAATCTGGTTTTGGCGTTCATACACACACACACACACACACACACACACACACACACACAGAGAGAAACATACACTAACCTAGGAGTCGTACGATGTTCGGATGGTCAAACTGAGCCATCAGCGCCGCCTCTCGCTGGAAGTCATTCTGCATGTCGGCCGAGGCTTCCTCCTTCAGCATCTTCACAGCCACCATCGTGAAAGACTCCATTGGCAGCAGGCCTGGTGCTCTGCAACAAACAACAAAAACATTCAAGCACAGACAATGGACGCAAAAACAAAGCTAGTCCTCTAGAAAAGAAGAGAAGATTTAAGGATTGCAACTGTTTTTGTAAAGAAATTGCTTCTTTAGTGAGTTTTATTATGAATTTTTGAGTATTTTTTTTAGTAATATGCTTACCAGATATCTGTAACCATGTGTCTTTTAAGTCTACTAACAAACAGCCTAGCAGAACAGAGCACCCATATTATTGCAATGCACTGTAAATGTCAAGTCACTTGGAGGAAACATACATGCATACACACACTTCCTGTCTTGGCTCACTGGAGGGGCAAACTAAAGTCAACATGTAGATTTATATATAGTTTGCACACACACATATATGACCACTAACACACACTCACACACACACTGGGAAACTACAAATTGCAGCTCATCTGTCAGAGAAGATATTTACTCCTCTGGTCTATTTAGAGTCTCTGCATATGTTGCATATGTGTGTGTGTGTGTGTGTGTTCATGCATGCATGGTCATACACGACCCAATGCATGTGCCGCCTGTGCTTTTAAACTATCTGTACTCTTGAGTGCATGTGCGTACAGGATATAGTCTTTGCACGTTTATAGCCTGTTTCTGGTCAATCATGTATAAGTGTGTGTGTGTTTGTACTCTTGTACTTGTGTCTTTTTTTGTAGTTTTAGACTCTCAGAGTAAGGATGTGGTTAAAATGGAAGACATTTCGCTCAGTCCTCACCTCTACATGAGGTGTTAGAGGGCCAAGACTTAATTTTTGACTTAAGGTTATATTAGGTTTGTGGGTTAAGGTTGGGAATCTAGTTGTAGTAGTTAAGGTTACAGATATTGAGTAATGAATACATTACACCAATGCCCTCACATATAATGTATAGTGCATGAGAGTGTGTATTATGTTCTCAGGGGTGTCCATATGCTGCACCATTCCAGTTCTCATTCGGGGATTACCAGCAAGCCTGAAGGACGTTTCCCATCAATGCCATCAACCACTATATACTGTGCTAACTGTACTATTATATTCCCCCTATATATCCGTCGTGCTTCACATATTGGCATTGTGCAACATCATGGACAGATGGTCATAATTCTCCAATGCAGTCTACAGCATAACGTACAATAAACGAGCATCAGCTGTCGCCGTAATGCAACTCTGCAGGTCTGGAATCCACAACACTTTCTGAACGGTACTAAATTCTTTGTTATTTCTGTACGAATCAACTTACAAGTTGATATTCTACTTTGAAAATAAATCATCATATAGAGCTTTAATAATAAAAGTCCCAAACATTTTCATTCTTCACAACTATTTCTGAGACTTGTCATGAATGTCTTCCGGAAGAGAGAAAATGTGGACCGTTATCCCCATATTTAAACAATATTGCACCCCACCCTCCTCTCTCAGGCTGTTCTCATTCACTGTTCATACTTACACCTACGAAAAATAATGCATTCAATTTGTATATAACCCATAATCGTATATAGCCACAAGCCAGGATCTGCAGGGCTGCTTGTAAGGATGACGTAGTATAGAGAGCGACAAAATCCACGTAGGGATGAGTTGGGGTTAAACCCAGGTGTCCGTGTGAAACCAAATCAACGCTGACTTATTTTACCGTACTTTAGTTACATAACTTAACATACTTGACTAATGCCACATGCATAAGTTAAGTAACAAACTTATTTTACATAACAAACATACTTATTTTAAACCAAACCATGACCTTTTCCTCAGCCTAACCAAGTAGTTTTGTTGCCTAGACAACAGGTCCTGCAGTGCAGGGGCTCTGGTCACTCGTGTTGCTGGACATTCATAAGAGAATGCAAGAAAAAATAGCTTTTCGTAAGATATCACACGAACCGTTGTAAGAGGATACATTACCTCGACCCCCGATCCTTACTCTTTAATCTCCTCTCTGTCAAAATGCGAATTTGTTGATTGTGTCGATTACAGAGTCCCGGTCAGGGACACTACAGGGGCGAGAGGGCTGTGGGACTGTTGTAGGAGGAGATAAAGTCTAATAATGCAGAGTGTCACAAGGTTAGAAAAACTTTCATCACTTCGGCCGCCATGGTTTCTTGGCTGCGATGATTATCAGTCGTGGGTGGATTGGCTTTCAGCGACTGTACAATTAGATCTGGAAAGTGTTCGGTCAATGCTGCTGCTGCACAGCAGTGGTTTGACAAGTGACATTTGAAATGCTTCACAACTGGAATATACGACCACTGTTCTATTTGAAGAAGGAAACTATAAACTTTAAAACATAGATTTGGGTGTCATTATAAGCAAGTGTCCAAGTGGTTTAATAGGTTTATGACATGTTTGAAATGCAACTACTGTATCACCCAGGTCTGGTATTCAGTCTGATCGCAGGGATTAGTTTGAGACATTCGTGTCTTGCTGTGAACAGCGTCAGTGTGGAGTGAAAGTGACACCTGCGGCAGCTCTCCTTGTGACTTTGTGAATGACGCAGCAGCTCTCAGAATGAGCAGAATGACCTCTGCCTCTCTCCAAATCCTGTCTCAGCCCTTTCTTTTCCTCTGCCTGGGAAATATCCTCATCACGTTGGCCCCTGGCAGCGATTATGATGATGACATGGCAGTGTTTTAATGATTAGTCTGACATAATACTGCAAACATCTTTGTACAGTCATTTCTCGCTCATTTGGGACGACAGGCTCTTGAACCTCTCCCTCTCGCTCCTCATCATTTTCTAACTCCATTCCTTCTTTTCTCCTTTTTATTACTCAATTAGATAAATATGGACATAGTCATTTCCCCCTTCCTCCTTCCTCACCTGGCTTGGAAAACCCGTCCGAAGGCTCCCTCTCCAATATCTCGAACATATTGGATATTATTTCGGGGATACTCAAGGGCCAGCAGCTTGGAGTTCAGCAGCAGGGGAACCCGCTGGTACATGGGGTTCGGGTGGAGTCGATCCAGCAGCAGCTCTGATGGAAGAGCGCTCAACGTCGGGGCCTCCATCGCTCTGTGGAGAGAGAAAGCGGGAGTGAGGAATTTAAAAAGGTGGGCCACACGGATGAATAAAGATCTGCGTCTTTATCTCACCTCTTCCGGTTTCTCCACTGCTTCCTCCGTCTGCGGCAGGCAAGGATGCTGATGGTGAGGAAGACCGCGGCCGCAAGCGCAGCCAGGATGATGACGATGACGGACATGGAGTAAGCCGGAGACGATGTCGTGGTCGTGGGGGGACGGCGAGAAGTCTGACGAGGGCCTGCTGACTCTGGCTTCGTCACTATCGGACACAGAGAGACTTAAAATTCAAAGTCCTAGTGAAATAGCATCCTATACATTCTCTTTGATTCCCTACCTGACGCTATGGTTATTTCCCCACATTGCGGCACAGCGCAGTACTCCCAGCGGATGTTGGGATTTGAGGTGTAACACCAGGGCTTGTCGTTGATTCCTCCTGGGTTCCTGCAGTAGTTGTCTGAGTTCTTCAACTCTGGAATCACATCCACAGACAGGCGGTGCTGGTGGGGAACCTACAGATCGGTACAGAGGAGAAAATCAACGAGCTGAAGAGCTTTGTTGACTCTTTCTCGACAAAGCTATAAAGTATTATCAACAACGAGCCCTTTACTTCATGTCCTGTCAGAAGTATACCATTGCTTCTTTCTACTTCCTACAGTAGTAAAGTGATTACAGCATTTTTGAGCAAAAAGTTATCTTTTTAAAGACTGTATATAAAGATGGACGACATGACAGCTCCCTAAAAGTGAAGCCAAATCCTCTCACTTGCCCCCTGGTGGCTGGCTGCAGTATAGGTTATAAATCCCACCCCCTCCATGTTAGCGGATGGGACATGGGTCAAACTAAAAAGTCAAAGTACAAGTCAAATAAATTTTCCCCAAAGACGGTTTCTGTCATTTTAGGTAGTTCTTATCACGCTCATGATTGACAGCTGTGATTGACAGCTGCTCTGAGTGAAGTAGTCGCAGTACCGGAGGCTCTGGAATTGTACGAGAGGAGATGTACCTTTTAACTTTCCATAACCGTCGCGAGTCTGTGTAATAGAACATGTGTGATCATAAATGTAGTTATTGACAGCTACTGTGGTGCTAACGTAGCAGCTATAGTGGCTCACGCTAACAAGCTGCGGGCATGCTTGGCCAGTGATTGCCCCCCGATCACTACTTCACAGACTCTGGCTCCAGATGACATCAAAATCTCAAGCCCGCAGCTCCCGTATCTGGGATATTCTGGCTTCACTTTTGTACATTGGGAGGAAGTGGAGACACGTCATCCATCTATATGTACAGTCTTTGGTTCTTTTTTGTTGCTGTTGTACTCTGAAGAGGATAAAGAGGAAACAGACTTGTCTTGAGGAATCAGTAAAGTCTGATCAGTAAGTTTCTTGCTGCATTTTTTTTCCTGGAATGTTCAAGAGCTTTTCCAGGAAGAAATTTCTGACTCTTCATCAAAAACTGATGGCCTTTCAAATAATTGAATACATTTTTCAAGGCTCTGTTTAGGGTCTACGGTAAGGTTACAGTTTAATAACTGCAGAGGGTGTAAAATGTACTAGAGTGAGGGACATTAGGGGTAGCATGGTTGTTTCTGCAATCTTAGAGTGCCAACTCAAATACTGAACATCTGGTGTCTTTGTGTGTCATGAGCTTTAGTCATCAAAAGAGCAATGCTCCAACGTATCCCAAGAGATATGAAGTTATGAGCTGCAACGGCTGGGTTCAACACATGTGCTGCTGTAGCTGAATGTGTAAAGCAAAGTGCTCACAGGGTTGACTTCCCGCTGGTGACAGGAATGTTAAAAACAATAAGTCCTCATCCCTAAACTACAAGATAGGTAATTCATCATTGCCTTCCAAAACAATCCATACTGTATGAGCATTTCCTGATCCGGCACACACTGCTGGCGGGAGAGCATCGTCAGTCAGTGCTGCCAAAAACTACTGTGTTTGAATAAAACCACTTGTTTTAGGTTAAGGAAAGACTGTGGGAATGCTTAAAATAAACCAACATTAACTGTTTGCAGGAGATAGGATGTGGACAGCAGTCTCCAGTGTCTGAGTCCAATCAACTTTCTCCTTGAAGACGTTTTGTGGCACGTTAACAATGTCACGCTACTTCACGTCATTATTCCAACGACCACAATAGGTCACTTGACAGGGAAATCAAAGGTTGTTTTAGGTGCTTAAAACAGTGGGCGACCTCCGATTCTGAGAAGTGAAGCCAATGCAGAAGTGCCTTAAACTTGCATTCTTTCTAATAGCCAGCAGGGGGCGACTCCTCTGGTTGCAAAAAGAAGTCAGATTATATAGAACTCTATGAGAAAATGAGCCTACTTCTCTCTTGATTTATTACCTCAGTAAACATTTTAAACGTGAGTTTATGGTCTCAATCTCTAGTTTCAAGACTTCTTCAATACAGCATGATGTTCATTTAGTAAATTATGGTTAAATTTAGAGTCAAATAGACCATAAAGCAGGGGATGCTTTAGGGCATGGTTACCTTGTGATTGACAGGTCGCTACCACAGCGTTGTCCGGTCTGGGTGTTGTCGTCATTTTCGTCTTACAACTTTAACCTTTTCACTGTGTTTTTAAATTCATGAAAGTTAATTATAATCTTTTGGCCTAAAAATGTCTTATTCAGCGTTCAGTTGTACTTAGTTTCACCCTCTCATGTGTTGCAAAAGACCAAGATGGCGATGGCCAAAATGATGAACTCAAGGCTTCAAAATCATTGTCCACAAACCAATGGGTGAAGTCACGGTGACTACGTTCGGTCTCATTAAAAACACCAAAGGCTCAGGACTAAAATAGAGTTACAGTCATCATATAATGACATAACAAAAACTGCATAAATAAAAAAAAATGACTAAATAAAACCTGTAAACAATTGATGGAAAAGACTACAAATATCACGTTGTATGTATTACGTCATAGTAGGTGCAATATGAAACTGATGATGAATAATACCCTAATAGTGGCATATCTTGCTTTTAATTTATTAGTTCTCAACAGTCTGTCCAAAAAGACTGAATCAAAGTATGGCTGCAGTATTTCTCTGTGACTCAGCACTAAATAGTGCACTACTCACCCGATGCACATTACAGCATGCACATGTGTTGAGTATGTGCTGACCATAAATGAGATTTTACTATGGAGGGCAACATGTGACATGTGGAACATTTGGCTCATTTCCTACAGGACTCATATGTGCAGAATATCTTATATCCACTATAAAAACATTTTGCTTAGAAACATCTGCTCTGATGCGTAGAAGGTAAATGATGACTTTGGACCGAGCCACCGCTGAATGATCTTGCGTTGTAGTTTTTTAGAAAAAGGACACTGACTGTGCGAAATATTAGTAACAGCTGCTCTTCCTGTGACTCTTAATGGACCACGGAGGCAGGTGAAAGCTACACTCTAGTTTCAGCTATCATGGATCAGGGGTGATTCATGTAAGAGGGGTATTTTAGGTGGAATTAATTGGTCCTAATTGGTGGAGTTGTTTCTTAATTTTCTTTGTAAGTTCATCATAGGCTCTGTTTTGCTTTCGTTTTGCACATATGCCTCAAATTTTCAGAGGTAGACACACATGGTAAAATACACTCAAAACATGCACAGTCACAGATTACTGGATATTAACTTTGATTATGACATTTGGGAGGTAGAGTAAAATGTTAAAGAAGTCTTATACTGTGTCATTTTTAGCTATTAATCAGTATTTATGAAACGCATATTCCCAAAAAAGGAAGTATGGGTCTACCTCATTTAGTAACATGTAGGCCACTTGAGTTGAGAAAGAAAATGGTGCAATCAGCTTCTCATTGCCCTTTGGGAGAACAGACATTATCCTAATCATGCTACTATTATACTTACAACAAAAAGGCTTTGATGCTGGCCAGGAACTTTAACATAATCATCCAAATAATCCCATCATGTTTAACAGCCAAGCTTTTAATGAATGTTTAGCCAGCACATCGTATCACAGAATCCCAGTCTTTTCATTGAAGTAGCACGTGCTACAATTACATTTACAGATTAAATATTTAACTTCAAATGGTTTGTCTTGTGTTTCATGTTAACAAGGGATGAGAGAGTCAGATCACACATGATGTTGGGAACGTGCAGTACAGTGAATGTGCGATTGGACAATTATTGGATAACCTGTCCGTCCATCTGTACAGATGTACGAACATGATATCTCAAGATCGCCTCGAGGGAATTTCTTCAAATTTGGCACAAACGTCCACTTGGACTCAAGGATGAAGTGATTATATTTTGGTGGTCAAAGGTTACTGTGACCTCATGTCTGTCCCATTCTTGCGATATCTCAGGAATGTCTGGAGGGAATTTCGTTACGTCTGGCTCAAACACGCAGCTGGACTCAAGGATGAACTGATTAGAATTTAGTGGTCAAAGGTCACTGTGACCTCACAAAACACATTTTTGGCCATAACTCAAGAATTCATATGCTCAATTATGACAATTTCACACAAATGTCCAAAATTATAAAATGATGAAGTGATGACATTTTTGACAAACATGGATGTAAACTGCAACTTGACTGGTTGGGGGAGTCATACAACCACAAGGTGGTAATTCTAGTTTTCTTTTATATGTTTGAAAATGTAACATAAAATGTAGTTAATGTGTCTTAAATTAAAAAGCACAACAAATGCCCCTTGGGGACCAACCTCAAGGCATCCCAGGAAGTCAAAGCATCCACTTTGTGAACCACTGATGTAGACGACATATTGGTATCACTGAGCTCTCAATGACAGCTTGCAACAATGAGTCCTTGATTTTCAGACAGTGGTAGTGGTCTCCTGTGGTATCCATCAATTCTTTCGACTGAAATGACAACTGCCACTAGCTAGCTGCCAAATTAAGCTGAGGTTGGCTAAATGCATTGGTTGAAAATGCTGTTTTTGGCTGGCTTTATTGCTCCAAGCTGACTCATCTTAAATCGAGAATCCTGTAAATGCTAAACAGTGATGTATGAGCTAGGTAGTTTACTACTGTAGGTTGTAAGACACATGGATTCATATTTTTCAGCAGCGATGTGTTCCAGTAAGCACATGGTTTGGTGTGTGGGGGGGAGAAAAAGAACTACTTGTGAACTGAAAGTGTAAGCCAACATTGTGTGGAGAGAAAAAGCGGGAGAGGAGAGAGAGAATACGCTAATATTTGCGAATCCCATTAGAGAGCAATTGTTCTCTGAATTTCACTTGTACATCTGTGTATGTGTGTGTGAGCGAGTGTAAGATGTTAGAGAGTGTGTTAGTGATGGAGTCTGTGCAGCATATGCGTGTGAATGCTAATTGCTTCCAGAGGCAGGATGTGACATGATGAGCCCCTCCCTCTCTGCTGACCTGGCACACGCACACACACACACACACACACACACACACACACACTGCACAGGAGAGTAGTAACAGCTCACCCTAACAGACTCTCTCACTGAGCAAAGCCATAAAAACATAAAGAGGCTTTTGGGCCACAGGCAGTGTGTGTGTGCGTGTGTTTGCGAGCATGTGTGTGTGTGTGTGTGTGTGTGTGTTGTGCTTGTGTTTGCACTTTTGTGTGTTTTTCTGTTTCTGGTTAGAGGTCAGGAATGTTTGATATAAAACTGAACATCCACACACAAAATATCAGTCACACTTTGACTTTGACACTTTGAAACTTGGATTTATAAATACAGGCATTAGTTGTGTCGGCAGCCTCGCTATCAACGTCTAGAAATGTTATCAACACAACGTTTCCCCGTATTCTTGACAGTTTTTTCCATCTTCATTGTGTGGTGATTGTGATTGGCAGGTCATTATGAAGTCATAGTTTTAAACAGGCAACGCTGCAACTGATTTGACTGTTATCAGGTCATTAAATGGGCGTTATCGGTTGTTATACGCCTCGTAGATGTGTGCAGCGGGGGCCTGTATACGTTGTAAAACTGAAACCTTACGTTTTGAACACAAACAAAACAGCTTGTTTAGGTTTAGGAAACAAAATCAACCACCAAACATCGTGTTTTAGCTTAAAAAAACTACGTTTCAAAAGTGAAAGTGAAACTTAAAGGAACATGTGTAAACCACAATACCTGTTGGCTCCACGACTGACACGGTATCCCAGACCTCGTCACATTCAAGCTGCCTTGGTAGAAATGACCTCTGTCATCATAACATGTTGCTGTTGATACCAAACACAATGGATAAAAAGATCAACATGTTATTTTGAACAATTACTATGTAATAAATGACTCATTCATTTCTGTGTGAGATTAGTTGTGATGAATGACTACAAATACATTAGTGTTGCACGTAAATGCGTTTCCACTTACTCGTAATTTGGTCTCTCTTGATGTCTGAAATGTAAAAAAAGAACAGATTCAAAAATAAATATGGAGAGGAAGCACAGCTATTAAGCAATCTGAAGGAAAAATATAACATGGAGAAATCAGTGCAGCGCTGAAGGTAAGTTCAGTACAGTTCCGATTATGTTACAGAGCAAACATACACACTACTATACGCCTAGATCCTTTAGAGTAATACACCACACACACAAGCCTGCAGCTGTATATTTTGGCTCAGCTCAGTCAGACCCTTTTAATGACCTCATCAGTATCAGTGACCTGCAGTTTAGCAGGCCAGGCTTTATTTGGCTGTAAGTAACTGCACCCAGCCAACTTCGGCTTTTCTTTTACGTAACGCTCCGTTTCCTTTCGGATTTTAGGATAGATTGTTGTGTTAAGCAGTACAGAATTAACAAATCTTATATTTAGCAGATTATAGCAAAGCAAATAGTTGAGTAATTTAAAGCATAAAGTCCATTTGATCTTGAGTTCCGTATGATTATTAGTATATTTTCTTCTTCTTCTGAAACACTGCATACTGTAAATAGGGATTCACCGATGCCGATACTGACTCAAATAGCTGGATCGTATATTGGTGACAATGGGGCCGATCTATTCAATTTAATTCTATGTTTATATACTATATTACATTATATGCTGGAATTTAAATTCCTGTTTAAGTTTTGACCAATTTTTTGCTGCATTAAAAAGGTTTACACTTTTAATTCTTAAATTAATTAATTAAATAATTATTTTTTTTACCAAATTGCAGGTATACGGGTATATTTATTATTTTAGTAAAAAAGAACAATGACATGAATTTATATCTATGTATTTATTGGTCACATTTTGATTTACAAAGTTAGGGAAGCTACGTTTAAGTCAAGCCTGATCTTTTTTTTACACATAAATGAATGATCCAGTTTCTTCCACACAGTGAGGCATACAGGTTATTGATTAAGCACTGTTTGGATCGGTACTCGGTATCGGTATTGGGACTAAAAAAGTCGGATCGGTGCATCCCCTAACTGTAAACTGGAGGGCTGCTCCCTCTTAGTTGATTAGTCAACTAATTCATCGTTTTGGTCTTAGTTGGCTAAGATTTTTCGTTAAAAGATTAATCGTTAAAAGCGGTGCTTTTGTGTTATTCTTTGTGGAGAAACGAAGTTTTACAGATCTGTCGATTAAATCAACTAATCGAGTGTTAGTCGACTAAGAATTTCTTTCACATTTTGGACTATGTGATGTTGTTTTCTGAAACACGACTCAAAACTGTCTCAGTCAGGGGTATCTTACCTACAAAAGGGACGTGTGTGCAAGCATCAGGGTCTGCGTGGAGACTTGGTAAGGCCTGACAGTTCGGCAGCAGCGAACTGGGAGTGTGGGACCCAGTGATGGAGCTGAAGAAGCCAGGCTGAGCTGAGCTGCTGCTCTCTAGTACCAACCACTCCTTATGGCAGTACAGCTCCTTCACTGCCAGACAGTGTTCTCTGTTTTGTAAAGGAAAAACATCCACAATAGCCTTCTTACATACATTTTTTTTAAAATGTATCCACTCAATCATTCATTCATGTACTAACAGAGTGAACAGGTGAAACAAAGATACTACCTGCAGACGGGTTTAGGTGCCGGTCCTGACCCCGACGGGTTACAGTCAGGGAAGGAGGAGTGGCAGAGCAGTGAACGCACCGCGGGGCGACACAGCATACTGAGTCCTTCCAGCTCCGTCCACCAGCTCTGAACCAGGTACTCCTGCATGTCCTCGGGGTCCGAGAGGGACGAGTTAAAGAAAACCAGCAAATCATCTTGCAGAACGTTGCGGCACACGTCTCCGCGATACGCGCTGCAGTAGCCTGCGACACCCTTGTAGAGTCTATGGGAAGAAAACACACACACAACTATTAGATTGCATTGTTTGACCCGTCACTAAAGGGAGTTTAATTCCTTTGTTGTATATCAATCTTATAGCACGCAGTATTCCATTACTATAGCTACAATGCTTTTTAAGTCCTAAAAAAGGTCCTCCAAAACACAAAGATCGTTCAGCTAACAGTCCTCCTCTAAGAAACATATGGTATAGTGTAATTGAAGTCATTGATGTTGACTTATTACTGTAAATTGAGTAAATAAGCATATTCCAGGAATATATGTTGTATTTGTTTCTGCTTGGTGCAACTATAGTAGTAGCCTGGACTTCTTAAGTGTCTCATATAGAATCTGGCACTGCTTGTAGCTTAAATATTTACTGACAGGTGTTTGAAGACATTCAATACAGAAAGAGGAGTCATGATGCCACAAGTTGTCAGGCAGAAAGTCATTCTAAAGGCCTTTACACACCGGAGGGGTGAGGAATAGACGACACGAAAATGCGAAATACTTGCCAGCGAATATTACATGTCTAGGGCTTTTATTGTGAAAGGTAAGAAAGGAAGGAGCAGAATCTGGTCTGTGCTGCCTTTGTAAAAGGTTGAAAGGAGTAGTAAAATTTGCTATCTTGGTTCAGAATATGGAACCTCCTTGTTGTTGTTTTATAATCCATATAATTATAAGCGCAACTCAACCCGTTCCATACCACGTGATGGGTTGATGCCTTTATTTGCGTTGCGAAAGCTCCGAAAAATGGACCTCGTTCTAGAAAAAATTCTGTGGCTTTTTTGCGGTGTAATATTCACGTTCTGTGTTAAAGTATTAAAAAACAGCAGTTCAAAAAAATATATTGATGTGCAAAAAAGCCTTTAAGATGAACAGATATATTAAGTATTTTTGTATAGCTAATTGCTATAACCTTGTCTGGCTATAAGACTTTTTTCTGGTTTTATTTATTTGTGTGGAAGATAAGCAGGTATGACAATTATTCTATAAGGAAGACAAATTCATCCATGTGTTATCTAAACCCCTGCATGCGTTGCAAAGGACTGGAGTCCCGATGACAACGGGTGAGAGATGAGTATATTATGGACAGGTTAAATACTAATTTGTAAATCTTGGAAAATGCAAATAGGAATGGCTTTATTAACTAAACCAGTTATTAAGTTAGTTCATTTTAATTGAGTTACATACACTGGAGGAGTTTTCAAGGCAACTTGCAATGCTCCTACCTACAGTATATAGTAACCAGGATTAGTACTGAAAATGTCGATGCGTCTTAGCAATGGACATTTAGCCTGTAACCCTCAACAAACAGGGAAGAAAGTAAACCGTGGCACTGCCCTTGATCTGAAATAATATTGCCTGGAGCCATTTGTAATTTATGTGGACGTTTATTGTGTATTTTACAAAAGAGAAAGAAAAACAGTGAGACATATTGCCTGACTATTGGTCTTTTACTGCTTTGGCTCACACTCGGTGAACTCGTGTGGAGGTGTGTGCACTTAAAAAAAAAAAAAGAAAAAAAGAAACGGTCTACATCTGCAATATCTTCTTTAAAATCATCCAGATGTTGATCTCAGAGAAAGGTTGTCGAAGGTTCATATAAAATTACATCCTGTCTGGCTGCCTTTAGATTGAAAAGATCAGTCATACATACATACATACATAAACCTGCCTGTCTGACTCTTTGTGTTCCTGTATATTTGTCTGCCTGCTTGTTTTCCAGCTCTTAAGTCTGCTCGTCCGCCAGCATGGACATGATCGGCATGTCTGACAGCCTTCACTTCAGTTGTCCCTCTGCCTGTCTGTATAGTGCAACGCTTACAAACTCCAGATGTTGCTGCTGCAGCGGAGTCAAACCATCAAACTTCTAGCTGACCCGTAAATCTATCAACCCCATCATCCCGCCATGTCCACCTTCTCTTTACTTTCTCTCTGTCTCTCTGCATCCTATAAATATACGATCCAGATGTGGTCATGAGTTGGCAAATCATGTAAGATCTAACCATTAAGCCTGCTCCTTTTTGTTTGTGTATGACCTGCATTTCACTGCCTCTTTCTTCATTCTTACATCAGAAATTCTCATCAGGCATCCCAAGGCCAACATTTATGTTTTTTTTCCCTTTTTCTCCTACCTTTTTCTACCATCTCCCTCTCCCCCCCTCTCTCTCTCTCTCTCTCTCTCTCTCCCTCTCTTACTCCGCAGTTACATAGTCCAGATGTGGTTACTGGGTTTGTGGTGTGGTTCAGCAAAGTTCAAATTCAGCTCCCACCATATGGGTGACTGACAGACAGGCTCCCTCTCAGCATTGCCAGTTTATTGCCAGAGCTAAAATGCATATTGTCTTCAGCAGACCCAAAGGAAGCAACAGCACTTAGTTTCATCAAACAAAGAAAGTTATTGTGCCCGTATAGAATACAGTGACGGGCCATGTGTTGTCATTTTTATGATTCAAAGTGGTTCAACTGGGTTGAAACACTTTTTTTTATAAACTCGTAAAGAACAGATTGCTTATATTGAAAATGTAATATAAACATATAGGCTACATACTTAGCATATTGTAATGTACTAGGGCTGTCAAAGTTAACGCGATAATAGCGCGTTGATGTAAATTTGTTTTAATGCCACTAATTTCTTTAACGCATTAATGCAACTTGCGATTTTTAAGTTATAGGTGCCATACTGGCATCATATGAAACTAGAAAACCTAAGGAATCCATTGGTACCAACCACTAGCCTGTCAGGAATAACGCTCCAAACTGGCGCTAAATTTCAGCGTGGAAAAACTGGCATGGCCACTTTCAAAGGGGTCCCCTGACCTCTGACCTCAAGATATGTGAATGAAAATGGGTTCTATGGGTACCCACGAGTCTCCCCTTTACAGACATGCCCACTTTCTGATAATCACATGCAGTTTGGGGCAAGTCATAGTCAAGTCAGCACACTGACACACTGACAGCTGTAGTTGCCTGTTGGGCTGCAGTTTACCATGTTATGATTTGAGCATATTGTTTTATGCTAAATGCAGTACCTGTGAGGGTTTCTGGACAATATTTGTCATTGTTTTGTGTTGTTAATTGATTTCCAGTAATAAATATATACATACATTTGCATAAAGCAGCATATTTGCCCACTCCCACGTTGATAAGAGTATTAAATACTTATCAACTTATTTATACAAATGTCCCTTGTACATTTTGAACAGATTAAAAATGCTTGAATAATTTGCGATTAATCGTGATAAACTACAGACAATCACGCGTTTAATCACGATTAAATATTTTTATCGAGAGGACAAACATTGAATGAAACCATTGCACACAAGAGGTAAAGAAATTTAGCACACAGCATTTCTCTTACCTCCACTCTATGGGGAAGTGACAATATCCAGAGGATGTTGGTTGAAGAACCACAAGTAGGAGTAAAGGGGAGAAGAGAGGAGGAAGAAAGACAAAAATCAATCTCGGCAGGAAGAGAAAACCAACCATGGTGCTTCTCTTACCGACTCAGGTCGCTGTGAGGGACAACCAGGTTGAGGGACAGTGTGTGTGGTCAGAGAGGAGAGGGATGTGTGTGTTTGTTTTAGGTGACTGTGGTCATGGGGTGTGTGTGGGGGTGAGTGTGGCTGAGGTAGCAACCAAATGGGGGGGGGGACAACAAACAGCTGAAGCCACACACAACACAAGAAATAGTACTGGCAGCTAACATAACTCAAGACAAAGCAGCAACAACTCCCTAACACACACAGACGTAAAAGCTACTATTGTTTTTCCACTCATCTTGGAGGCACATGTGTCGGAACATGAAAAAGGGTCACACCTACCTGCGACAGTGACTTTAGCAGTTGCCTTGACGGTGTTGGCTCCAGCGCTGTGCCTGTTGGAGGCCAGGCATGTATACAGAGCCGGCTTATTCACCGTCACTTTAAGAACGGACAGGATCACCTCTCCCGTCAAAGTCTCTTCGACTGATGCACCTGAGATCTGGGGGGGGGGGGGGATAAAGAGAGGAAATAAAAAGACAGCAGAAATATGTCATCATGCAAGGACAAATTAAAAATGTACACCATAATTGTATTGCCTTATAAGATTCATTCATTCATTAGACATTTATATTTTTTGACCAGCAGAACGGCCTAAAAACATAACATTGACATACTCAGGCAATTCCCATACAGCGTTCTATACCTGCAGAATAATGTTCCATATAACCAGGTGAGAATTTAGTCAAATATCTCAAAATAACAACACAGAAATGACCGTTGTCCTCTCTTCATGTCCCAGAATGATTAGGTGCGTATCGCTATATTCAGGTCACAGAGTCTCAGAGCAACAGACCTGAGTTTTACCTTCTGAGATCAAGCAGTCCATGTAATCCCACTCCTTACCAGATGGTGGCGGTAATGCAAAATTGAGTTGTCAACAGATTATGAAAATAGAAAACTTTCATCATGACATAAAAAAAAAATGTGTAAAGTATTCATACACTGGTTGTATTACAGTTTATGTTAGTATATATTAATCCCATGGGTGTTGAGTTGATAAAATGAAGTGCATACAGTTCACTATGTGTCTGGTATTAATATAAATACCACTTCATTAAAAAAAAAAAAAAAACCCTGGTATTCACACTGGGCAGATGTAACCAGATAAAATGTCTTTGTTGTTTTTAGTTTCTGTATTGACACACAACTCCCTCATATATATAAGTGATATATGTGAGGGTCTATGATGTGTGTGTGTGTGTGGGGTGGAGGGGTGCTGAGGTGCGACTTGTCTATATTTGAAGTTGTGTCTGACACCGCCTGTTTTTGGGACGGGCACGATCCAGCACCGCTCAAATTAATGACCCCAACGAGCTGCCAGAAAAGCAGCTCACACACTCATTTCAATCGGCACACACACAAACACACACAGATACACACATATTAGTTACAAGCATTATGGGCCTGTAATCACATTGTAGCTAGCACCCAAGACTATTAAATACCCAGACATTATGTGGTGTCTGACTGCCCGCAATGGCACGCATAATACATATCTGCTGCCCAGCTGGAAACAAAAGTCCTGTTTAACATTCTTAAGGTGGTCAAGTAGGTAGTTCCATGTCCATGATTTAAAAAAATAAAAAAATTAGGTATTACTTTTATGAGTTTTCTATGTGGTTTACAGAGGTGGAGTGGGAGATTGTAACTACACAAACCAAATACAAGAGCAGCAATCTTAAAAGAAAAAGGTGTGAGTGCATGACGAAATGAATTAACATCTTGTTAAAGTCTAAATTGAGCATTGCTTCTTTCTTGGTCTCATAGGCGGCAACCTCCGATTCTAAAAAGTGAAGCCATTGCGGAAGTGCCTTAAACCTGCATTCTTTCTAATAGCCAGCAGGGGGCGACTCCTCTGGTTGCAAAAAGAAGTCTGATTGTATAGAAGTCTACGAGAAAATGAACCTACTTCTCACTTGATTTATTACCTCAATAAACATTGTAAACAGGATTTTATGGTCTCAATCGTTAGTTTCAAGTCTGTCTTCAATACAGCATGATGTTCATTTAGTAAATTATGGTCCCATTTAGAGTCAAATAGACCATAAAGAAGGGTATGCTTTAGGGAGTGACTACATTGTGATTGACAGGTCGCTACCACAACGTTGTCCGGTCTGGGAGTTGCCCGTGTCTTGTTCAGCGCTCGGTTGTACTTAGCTCCACCCTCTCGTGTCACTTCTGGTTGCAAAAAACCAAGATGGCGACGACCAAAATGCCTAACTTGAGGCTTGAAAACCGTAGTGACTATGTCCACTTCTTATACAGTCTATGCTGTTAACTTTTCTCTTGAATACAGCTCTACAGGAGGTGGAGAACTCACTGTAACATGTTTGCACTTTTGGAAAGATAAAAACAAAAATATTGGTTGCACTTGTTGTGAGTCACGAACAATGTCTTCTCCTGGTGTTTCAAAAAGCATTGCATGTGGTATACAACTGCAAGGGGGATTAAAACCAAACCATCCCAATGACTCACATGTTAGAACGTAGTAACTAGATTATTAGATTTAGCACGCATCATAACAACAACTGGACACTTGGCACTCTCTGTCCCGTAACCTGTTTTCAGTTCTGTTGCTTGTTTAAGATATTCATCAGTAGGTACCTTTATATATCCTATGATCTCAATAAACATCAGCCCTCTGTAACAGCTGTATATCCCAGTGAGACCACCTTACATGGCTATAGGCTGTCGGCCCATCAAGTCAGCAGTTACACAAACCATTCAACACCTTACTGTAAGACCTTAAGAACCTCTCAGGCTGCCTTAAAAAAGGCGACCCAATTAAAGCTGATAACACAGTGTATTATTGGCTAAATGGAAAGCAATCTCTTCAATCCTCTGTCGCTGTAATGAGAATTCCTTTGCTGTTTATATCACTGATCCCACAGCCAATCTTTGAGGGCATTGACTGTGCGTGTGTGAAGGAGAGAGAGAGAGGCAAGCAGGGAGACAGACAGAGCGAGGGATAAGTGGGTAATTTCTTGAATGTTTACTATACAGTATGTTTGTGTGGATTTAGTGTCCTGGTTATAATGTAAATTGTTCCGCTGATCCAGCTTCATGGATGGACAGCAGATAGATAATAAATCAATAACAACATTGTTTTCATACATGGAATTGTTTCCAAATGTATAGTAGGTCACTGTATTTCTGCAGTAAATGGTTGTGTCTTTAGCTCTGTGTCTGTTCTTTGGATTTTCCAGCTAGTCAGGTAGCTGTTTGCTGCTGATTTGAATTCAAAGTAGACACAGTTAGCGTGTAGGTGTCTTTACGTGCGTCTTTCATCAGACTGCAATGCATGTTGGCTTTCCTGACTATCTGCTCTGTTGTCAGAGCATTCCCATTGTGTAAGGCTCAGCGGCTGACAATGTGTCACAATGTAAGCTACGTGATAAAAATGTCTCTGATGCCGGCTGTGTTGACTGACATCTGAGACAAACTCAACCACTGTGAGGGAGACGACAATATTCCTGGTGAGAGCACAAGCATGTAGGAGGGACCGAGGGGATCAGGCATGGATATGGATGGATAGATGAATGGATGGATGGATGGAGCTACTATCATAAATAAAGTTATTACTTTGGATTTGATTGCAAGAAAAAAATCGGTGGAGAGCTTTAGTGTCTCGTCGTATGTGGTTTAGACCTTAGACTGTCTATACAGATGGACGATGTGTCTCCACTTTCTCCCACTGTACAAAATGTGAAGCCAAAATCTCCCGAATATGGGGTATTTTACTTTAGATTTTGATGTCATTTGGAGCCAGAGTCTGCGCAGTAGTCATCGAGGTCTCGCCCACACACCCATCCAATCACGAGCCGAGTATGATGGCAGATTGTTAGTGTGAGCGACCTAGCTGCTACGTTAGCACCACGGTAGCTGTTTGGCTAGAAAGACACAACAACTAACCATAATATCTCTAAAACTACATTTATGATCAAATTGACACACGTTCTATTACACTGACTGATGACGGTTATGGAAAGTTAAAGTTACGTCGCCGGTCTCATACAATTTCCGAGCTTCTGGCTGCGACTACTTCACTCAGAGCAGCTGCCAATCATGACGTCTCACCCCCTTTTTATAGCATCAAATAACTAATTAAAATCAAACTTATCCGAAAAAGGAACACTTGAATATACAGTACATCAGCCTCACTACCTAAAATGACAGAAACCATCTTTGGGAAAAATGTATTTGACGTGTACTTTGACTTTTTAGTTTGACCCTTGTTCCATCTGCTAACATGGAGTGGTTGGGCTGTACGGCCTATACTGCAGCCAGCCACCAGGGGGCGATCAAGATGTTTTGGCTTCACTTTTGGGGTCATGTCATGTCATCCATGTTTATATACAGTCTATGGTTTAGACATGTTTTGACCCTGATAGGGATACATGTATAGAGATACAGTGAATTCAGCCTAAACATATCAGCCTCAGTAAAAGACCATTTAGAAACCCATGTTGGTCAAACCTCCAAAACACTCGCTTTCACACACACACACACACACAAACACACACTGAACCTGAACACTCACAGTATTCCCATTTTCCAGCCAAGTGATGGTGGGGATCGGATTTCCTGTGGCGTTACACTCCAAGGAAACCTGGCTGCCATACGCTACTCGCTTCTCCTTAGGAACCCGCAGGATTCGTGCTGGAGCTGAACAAAAACAACACACAGACACACAATATGTTGCAACCAAACAATTATACTCCGCTGGTTTGAATTACAGTTTTTTTCAAAGTACATTATGTACATACTATACTAAGCATAGAAAGTGAAACCACATTAAAATACATACCCTGCACCTCTATGGTGACGGGCTTCGAAAAGGCCAAACCAAAGCTATTCCTGGCCACACAGCGATACTGTCCTGCATCCTCCTTCTGTATGTTATGGATCTTCAGTGCACCATAGTCAAGAATGGTAACACGGTCACTAATCTGGCAGAGATGAGACAGTTTGTTTTCTTTGTTTTAAAGATAGAATTGCTTTCTTAACATTTTTATACCATTGGTTCATGTAATTCTATGGGACACTAGAAACCAAGCCAAAAAAGGGGCATTTGGGCTCTTTAATGTCAATATACAATCTGCACCCATTCCCATTCCTGCTCAAAAAGTACATACTTTGATGAGCTCATCATCTTTGAGCCAGGTGACATCCGGCTTGGGGTTGCCGAGGGTAACGCAGGGAAGCACTGCTTTGGATTCTACCAGAAGGGTCAGATTGGTGGGATGGCGTTTGATCTGTGGCTCTGATAGAGAGACAATTGTTTGCAATTTGTACCATCTTCAAATTCTTCGAAAAATCTGGACTCAAGATCCAGACAACTTTGGGCAGAAAGCAAACATACTCATCTTTAGCTGCAGAGCTCCACAGCTCTTGGCTGCCTCTCCAATGCCGTTAGTGGCGAGGCAGCAGTACTCTCCGTTGTCTGCCTCTCTGACACGAGGGATGCTTAGCAGCTGTCCCTGCTCCCTGGTAATGTACCGGGGGTCATAGTACCTGGTGGGACAAAAAGGAAGGTGTGAAGCAAAGAGGAGTCAGATTGTGAGCAGAAGAGACCAATGGCTTTTTCCATATTTTACTTTTTTAATTGTCTTTGAAATTGAGCTTTAGAAATATGCTCGTTAGACAAGCGTCCAAAATGAACCTTACACGGAACAATCTGTGCATATGTGATGTATGTGACTACCAATATTGCTGGCGTTATTTATATTTTATACAAATACCTCTACAAATATTAGCATTGTGATGGCCAAAATAATCAGTTAATGTTAGTAGCATTTTACCAAATTATGGAGTATGTTAGGCTTGCAATTAGCTGCTAGTGGTACAGATAATAAGCAGCTAATTTCAGTTAGTTCACCTTTTGATGGCCAAGATAAGCAACTATTGTCTCTCAATTTTTATAATGTTTGCAGCCCTGTGTTGGCCTAAGTTAGAAGCTAATGGTACAAATATTAAATCATTGTTTTTCATTTTCATTTGTTAGCCTTTGGCTAAATAACAAAATTTAGCAGCTACTTACTAATTTTAAGCTTAGCCTTGTAATGGCAAAGCATAAATACTGACAATAATATACAGCTAATAGCAGTGATAGCCATCATGGCAAAGAGCACCATCTAATAAACTCAAATGTCATCAACAAAAAGATATCACAGTATTATCCACAGAATTTGATTGACAAGTTGTTGGTTTTTTGGAAGTATTAGGTGACATACCTGAGAAAGAAAGATGTATTTTGCATCATATGTAACCAAAACAAAATATAAAACAAGACAAAACACTTTTTTTGCCATAAATTTGGTATATTCCTAATGAACCTGCAAGAGTAGATTCCAAGCTAGATTAGTTTCCGTATGTTGTAGGTTTAGGTGTAAACTTACATTATTGGGTGGTTATTCTTGGTCCAGCTGATGTCAGCAGGGGGACGGGACTCCACCTCACAGATGAAGGTGGCGTTGTGATCCAGTAGTACATCCAATGTCTCTAATAAGGTGATGATACGAGGCGCTAGGCGTTGAACATATGAAGAAAACATGAAGACTTTCATTACAAAATTAGTAATGCATTGCAGTATTTGGAAAAAGAGACCTGTGGAATCAAATTTAACAAAACATATAGGTCTTATTTTCTTAATTAGCCTATCCCTGTTGCCAAACAGAACATTGATTTTGGACTTTTCGATTTTCTGTGCACTGCAGTACATGGCCATCTCATAAAAAACGTAATCGCTATAATGCACAAGTTTTTGTAGCGTGGGAGATGGGGTTGAAAATTGAGCATGTTGTTTCTTTATAATACATTTCAGTCTCACAGGGGGAAGTGTGTAAACAGCTGCATCTTTTCAGCCAAATTATTTGTCATTCTTGGCATTCCTATTTTAGACTGAGTCATCTGTTTCAGTCACTCAGTGTCCAGCTATGACCATCGACTAATGGGATCAGATCAGAGGTTTTCGAGGTTTGTTACAGAAGAAGGTTGACCTTGAGGAGAAGAAAAGTCTGTTTGTTGTTGTAATTACTTCTGAAGCATTTGGGATTTTGCAACTTTATATAAAGTAGGGGGAAAGAGAAGAAGAACAGAAGGCTTGGAGGGATGAGAAGGAAAGATTTATCTGAGGTTTTGTGGTTTGTTATTTTTTTTCATTCAAGCAGAAGTTGAAGCAAGGACAACATTTTAATTTAAGGTTCAATGATAGGCTCCATCCCCAGTGAGCACACTGTTCTCCGCTATCTCGTTTCCACAGATGGTCTTTGTTAAAAAGAAAGTGGGGTAAATAACCAGTTCTGTGTATACTGAGTATACAAGTTATTAGAACCAACTGTTCTTTTCCATGACATAAACCTGGTGATCCACAGCTAAGATGTGATCAATATTTATTTCATCCATATTGTCAGTCACGAAAGGGAGTTGTAGGAAAAAGGAGAAGAGGGGTTGTTTTTGTGAGACAAAGGTAAAATGGAAAGCGACTCAGTACTAGTAAAGTGGTCTGATATTTATTTATTTATTTATTTATTTATTTATTACTCTGGGTGAATATATTGAGGAGGATGAAATGAGAGGGAGAGTAAAAACAAAGAAAAGACATGCTCAAAGGGAAAAGGGATGGAGGAAGATAGTAGCAGCACAGGGGTGAGGGAGCAACTGTTTATATGGATTCAGATCAGAGACTTCAGGCTTGCTTTAAACTTTGTATGAACTAAGGAGAGGAAGAGGGAAAATAGAAAACAGAGGAGAGAAGAGAAGGGAAGATCAGAGGAGAAAGTGAAGAAGAAAAAAAAAGGAGAATAAAGGAAAGGATTAAGGTTTAAAGGACTTTATGCTTATTTTGTCTCTTGTGAAACAAAGATTTAGAAATAACATAGCTAGTAAAGTTTGACTCATAGTTGTGTGACGGAGCGAAAGCTACTGTAAATCAAATTGAGACCCTGACACAAGGTTAAGCCTCCGTTTTCAACACTGGGATTCAATTTTAGCCAAGGTCAAAGTAAAGTGAAATATCTCACTAGTACTTGCTTTATTAAGTCATTTTATGTATGCAGTCTAAAAATGTATTTTTAGCCATGCAAGCTGCATGGATGGCACCACTAGTCCGTCAACTATTGGATGGATTGTTAAGGAATTTAGTACAGATATTCATGTTCTCCATGTTCCACATGACTTTGGTGATCCCAGGACTTTTGCGCCACCAGCAGATTGACATTTTTGGCCTTGAGAACCTTTGGATGGATTGCCATGAAACTTGCAGCCCTGTCATCTAAAAGTTACGTTCCCATACAACAAAACTGCATTGTGAATTAAGTTTTAAGGGAATTTGTCACAGATTATGTTTGTTTTTGTAATGATGGTGGGTCAATAAATAAAGGACTTTCGACCACTGTTTGTGCCCTGTGTGAAACTAAAAATCAACGTTAACTTATTTTAATTTACGTCCGTAGCTTAATACTGTAACAAACGTAGTAATTTTAAGCCAAACCTTGATGTTTTTTTTTACTAAATCTAACTAAGTAGTTTTATCGCATTTTTTGTTTTGGTTGAATTTTTGGTAATTTTAAGCCAAACAATGTTTTCATTTTGTTTGTTTTTTTTCAATTTACAACATCAACCACACATTTAAAAGTGTTCAAAACTGCAGCCATAATCCAGGGGAAAAATACATTTCCCTCGAAAGGTAACTGAGAATTTAGATTAGTTGGGAACGTAATTTTTGCAGGTGACAGGTTTGGACATTTGGTACAAATATGAAGACTTTTCCTCTAGCACCACCATGAGGTTCACATCTTCACACATTTGATGGACTTTTCACCTATAACAGCATCATCAGGTCAGAACTTTAATATATTATATTTATTGTTTATGGCCAAATATTTGCAAACCTATAACGGCATTCCCAATAAGCCTAATTAGCAAATTACTACGCTAACATGCTAAACTATATCGTGTTGGGTTGGTTTTTGACTGGGTTTGTTGCAGAAAGTGTGTTTTTTTTTCCCGTCACCATGTTACTCTTGCTATTGCCAATAGTATGTCTGAACAGATGGACAACATCTGAAGGAAGGAAGGTTTCAGTGTGGCTCACATTTAGCCACATGACTCATTATTTAGAGCAAACGAGAGCCTCACCGGATTTGACCTTGTGGGAAGGTCTTGTTATGAAAGACTGTTTGGACACAAGAAGTGATGATATAGTGCTGTTAAGGCCTGCAAAGGAGATCACATCTGGTCTTTACTGTATGACAGCAAAAACCTGCTTTATCCAAACCAACTGCCTCTCATAATCACTCACTATACGTATTTTATTGTTTGTAGGTCTAAAAATGAATGTCCTAGTGAAATCCTCAGATATTATGGCCAACAAGTGAGCGTTCATGGACAAGTATTAGCCATTTCGTCACAGCTATCATTGTGAACTTATCTATTGTATCTATGTTTTTACAACATATGGCATTTATGTCTTCATTGATGCCTTTCTCTGCAGTGACCACCGAATAAATCGTTCTCACTCTATCTTTAATCGCATCTTTTCTGTGTTTTATTTCTTCCCGTATTCATTAAGTCAACCCTTCCTTTCCCATAATAGAGGCCTTCTGTTGAGCCTGTAACTCATAACATCCTTTGGCATCTTTGGTGTTTGCTTTGATTTGCACTTTATCCTCTAGGTTTTTTCCATACTTTTTAGGCAAATTGTAAACAGCATTCTCTCCGATTCTTTCATGCATACCAGATACATGTTTTTTTGTTTTTTTACTTGATTCTATCAATGTGGGCAAACAAGAACAAACACAAGAAATAGTATTGTTCTCGTGGCATGTCAGTGGATCGGATGTCTGCAGGGGAGTTGGTCCATTGTTTGTAGTGGTTCAGCTCACGCAGCAGACACCCTCTTCAACCTATCATGCCGCATTTAAAGTGGTCTTGATTTTTCCTGTTGGAACATATTTTGCAATACTGGCTCGCTGCATAGTTGACTAATTACATGGGTAATTCTAAAATGTTGAAATGTCCACATGGTTCCATGATGCGCCCAAAGTGTAATTTTGGCTTATGCTGTCACTTCGTTTAACCGAAAAATTGAAAGCTTGAAACTTGAAAGCTCTCTCATTCACGACACCACAGTGGATTGAAGGGGGCCTTCAAGACAGATATAATTCTTTAAAGTGCGGGACACATTAATAATAATTGACATCCATTGTATTTGTTTGTTCACACCCATTTCAAATGAAATCACACAGAGCTAATGAAAGCCAGCAGAACACATGAAAGTCCATCTCAGCTTTGCGCAAATGACCCACGCCTCAAAAACCACAAGAAAGAGCTAGTAATAATAATAATATAGCGTAATAATATTGCAGTTTTACAGCTTCCAGAGTTGCTAAATATTCATTTGTAGCCGCAGCTTGTAAAACTGCACTCAATCAAGTCAGGGTCAAGACATTAAATTTGCTCTTAAAGGTGCAGTGTGTCGGATTTGGTGACATCTAGCGGCGAGGTTGCAAATTGCAACCAACTTAAACTTTTCCCCAAGCATGTAGGAGAACTACGGTGGCCGACGCAAAAACACGAATGGCCTTATCTAGAGCCAGTGTTTGGTTTGTCCATTCTGGGCTACTGTAGAAACATGGCAGCCGGCTCCGTGAAGAGGACTCGCTCCATATGTAGATATAAACAGCTCATTCTAAGGTAACAAAAACACAACAATTCATATTTTCAGGTGATCATACACTAAAGAAAACAAAACTAACCATTTCTGACAATAGATCCCCCTAAATGCTACCCAATGTTCCTTTAAAAAGCCATTGCTCATTTTTACATTCAGTCTAACAAAAATAAGCAGAGCAAAAATGAAGTGACTCCAAGGGGGTGTGATAAAAGCGGCCATATGTGATGAGTTGGGAAGTGAGCTTTTGTGCATTTAAAGGAATAGTTCAACATTTAAATATGCTTATTTGCTTTCTTTTCTACAGCTTAAGAGATTAAAAGATAGATATGGTATCTTGGTGAAGTATGAAGCTGGAGCCTGGGCATGTTAAGGGGGAGCCAGGGGGAAAACTAGCACGACTATCCAAAGTTAAAAACAACTGCTGACTAATTAACACGTATCTTTATATATAACCAGTACATTAATAGAAATTTTAAAACGTCAACTTTTTAGAGAGTTTCACTCTGGAACTTCGCTCTAGAAAGAATCCCAATGGCTCAGACAATATCTTATTCTTAATTGGAAAACATTAGCAATAGTTGTTTTTTGAAACAGTGGTACATGTAAAGTGTTTTGTGTGGAGTTATTGACAGGTAAATCATTTTCTCACTCCTATGTTCAAGTTATTACTGACAGCATGCCTTAAGTGATTTGGATCAACAAGATAGATACCGACCGCACTCGTTACAGCCTTCTAATCACTGACCGATTACGCAAAAGCACAGGTCGTCTGCCAAGCTCGGCCCTGCACCATGGCAACCCAACCCAGCTATCTGCCCTGTCAGAATGTGACAGCATCTTCACCACCTGTTTCTCTGAGCCAATCTGCAGCATGTACTCTACATCTGTACTTATAAAACATGTATTGTATGTCAATGGTCTGCTCTACCAGCCTGTGCATGTGACTGTAAAATTGTGCCAACATTTGATATGGAGCTCGTCTCACATGTCCCGAGGCCACGGCAGGACTTGCTGAAGTCAAGCGGCCCGAAAGATGTCTGTTTTCTTTTAAACCGATACTTTCATGTTTCGTGATAGATGAGAGGTTACCATAAATATGGTGTCCACTTTACACAACAGGTTCTGATCATGTTTGCTCACAGCAGTGGCAGACAAAAACTGAAAAGGGCACCAGCTGCATGCGGTGGGGCACGAGCGTGTAGAACATTTTCTAGCATGTAGGGCAGCCTTTATCGCACTGCATCAAGTTTTCTCAATTTTAAGGGCACCCTAGAGGGCACTCCATCATGTTTTCTCCACTGGAGGGGCATCATAGTGGGCTATTCATCATGTTTTTTCTAGTGGAAGGGCACCCTAGAGGGCTCTTCATCACGTTTTCTCTACTGGAAGGGCACCCTAGAGGGCTCTTCATCACGTTTTCTCTACTGGAAGGGCACCCTAGAGGGCTCTTCATTGTGTTTTTTCTAGTGGAAAGGCACCCTAGAGGGCTCTTCATCACGTTTTCTCTACTGGAAAGGCACCCTAGAGGGCACTTCATCACGTTTTCTCCACCGGAAGGGCACCCTAGGGCTCTTCATCACGTTTTCTCCACCAGAAGGACACTCTAGAGGGCTCTTCATCACGTTTTCTCCACCGGAAGGGCACTCTAGAGGGCACTTCATCACGTTTTCTCCACTGGAAGGGATCCCTAGAGAGCACTTCATCACATTTCCTGTTCTGGAAGGGCACCCTAGAAGGCACTTTATCGCGTTTTATCTACCATAGGAGCATCCAAGAGTGCACATTTGCTGCAGTTTGTTTCAAACATGGGAACACCAAGGGATAGTCCTCTGTGAGTCCACCAGTGGGCCCACAGTACGGCTGTGGTGGAGGTGAATCGGTTCCTAAACACATTTACAACAGCCTGCTTGGAGGATATGCCAGGGTGTAGGCAGGATATACATTTAGTCACATTTACACTATAGGCCTATAAACACCTTCTCCTTTTCCCTGCAGGATGTGGTGGAAAACAGGTGATCTCAGTGTGTGTGTGGGCGTTCTCTTTAGGAAAACAGAAGGTAAAAATACAGATGCCAGAATAAAGGATGCTCTCTGTGATATTTCTTTCTTCCTTACCTATTCACTGTTGACTGTGTTGACCTTTTCTGCACACATTCAGAGGGAATATTTGTCTTCTTCTGTTTATTCTGTTTACATTTTGTGATAATCATTATTAGTATATCTTATTAAGCACAAAACAGCTTCTACATTTCTATGAATTCAATACAGTATAGCCTACAGAATCCACACTGTTTTTATGTGTACAATACCTGAATGTACTTGAGACACTTTTAACAACTTGTGCTAAAAAAGAGACACCCTTAAAAGAGTGCAAGCATATGGAGACCTTACGTACCTCTCTGTATCCCGTAACTTGAGGTGACCAGAACCAGCAGAAAGACTGAAATGGTTTCCACAACCTTCATCCTGGCTCTAGAACGATGCAAAGCCTTTTTGACAGGTTACTGTACAGAATGAGCCGGTGGTTAGATTCCCATGGCAGGTAAAGGAGACGGTCTTGTTGGTTCACTTGCCGTGTTTCTTCCCCCGTGTGCGTCTGCGTGCGTCTTAGCCAGGGCCAGCCATGAGCTCTGTGCTCTACAAGGAACCCAGCTCTGTCACTCTGTGTGTATGTGTGTGT
>CAKAOH010039542.1:0-12954 GCA_916701665.1 Sebastiscus tertius
GAGTGGATGTTGAAACCAATACCAATTTGGTTTGGTATTGGTTTATCAACATCCACTCCAGTAGAGGAGTGGATGTCGATACCAATACCAATTTGATCCCAATCTTATGAACAACATAAGATTGGCATCAAATTGGTATTGGTATCGACTACTAAATTTCTGGTATCGTGACATCCCTAGATAAAGTAAGCGACTAGATGAATATGAATTTAGCTGCTTAGGAGCCAGATATTTTGCTCGGGAGACAAAGACTTGTTTATGCTGCCCCCAAGTGGCCAAAAATCAATGAATGCAGCTTTAAGTTTCCATGACACCTATTTGCAAACTCGTTTGGCAAAAATTGTATAGTGAGAGCTGGAAAAAACCTTTTCAGTGTCAGTTATTTACACTCAGACTCCATCATTAGACTGAGGACATTATTGTGGTGACAGGAAATGACTGGAAAGTAAAACAGAAAAACGACAGGCAACAAGGGTCCCTGGTCGGACCCAAACCGGGATGCTGCCAACCCATTCCCAGCGTCCTAAGACCCAGGACACCAAATATGCTGACATAACTTTTCCAATAGGCGTTAAAGTTTGCTGAATACAGTGCCATGCTGAAAAGAGTGCACGGTGCCATGGAGGCTTGAAGAATTGGCTATGCAGAGTAGGGTATCCATGGTGACACCGTAACCCGTGGTGACAGGTATCTGTTGGCAATTGTACCAGCTGCTGTTGTTCAGTTCGACTCTCTCCACAGAGGTCTCAATACGGAAAAACTGAAGATCTCAGCTGCGCCAGCTGTCAGCTCGATGTTACACACACACACACACACACAGTGAGGCTGTGAGAGACATCACACACACACAATCGCTCTGGTACACAAAGACAACATACACACACTTGAGCATGCAACCAAGCAAACTGAGCCACACAGGCATACATAAACACAAACACACGCCTACAGGCTCTCTTTGTGGCGTCTGTATCACACTCAGCCACATGCACTTCTGCATGTGACAGTGAAACAGCCGCACGTCTTCTATGCCAGTAGTGACGACTTATCAAATCGACACCTTTCTGTGAAAACAGGCTTAAAGCAGACAGTGAAACCATTCGGTCTGCTTTTCTATACACTGCGCTCTGAACGGGCTGTTTGTTAACAATCTTGTACAAAGAGGCCGGTTGCAGATTTTATGGTATCGGGCCATTTATTGAGACAGCAGAAGCTGTGTGAATGAGATTGCTGGTGTGAAACTGCCTCATTTGTACAGCTTTAGCAGAAGCAAAGAGGGGAGGGAGATCTCCACAATGCTGAAAGGCTACAGTTTTCATTGACAATATAATAAAGAGCCTACTCACTGCTCTGTGCTGTGGAGATATTGAACACAAATAAGACAGGAAGGCATTATCTTACCAGCAGAGATGTAAAAACTGCGTGCCCCTCGGCATCGAAGGCCGACGCACGGGGTATCTCTCTTACGTTACTTTTGGACTTGTCAGGGACGACGTGTCAATATATACGCTCGTAACGTGAATAAAAAAACTTCTGTTTTCACAGGAAGTTAGGTTTAGGCAACACAACCACATAGGTAGGGTTAGGAAACTGTCGTGGTTGGCGTTAACTTCAGCAGCGACAGCGGTCTCCTGGTTGAAACTGGGAGTTGTCCATGTTTTCGTCTTAGAACTTTAACCCTTTCACAGTGTGTTTATCAGAGCAGTTAAGCATAACAATTGTGCATTTTGCGAGAAAAGCAACACATTTGGCACAGATGTAGGTTTATATGTTATGAAAAGATATAGATACTGGGGCACTATAAATTTGGCCCCTGAGGGCGGTGGCAGCCATTTTTAAAAATGGCCGCCAAATAGGCGTTTAATATTCCTAAGTGTTGCAGAAAACTGATTTCCACGGAAAGCCATCTTGTGTTTGTTTGACCCATCCACCACCGCTCCCGCCCAGCTTTAGTGGACTCTCACACTACTAATACTACATCACTTGATCCGACCGTTGAATAACGCTGCAGTAGGGTTGGGCAATATATTATATCGATATCATGATATCAGACTAGATATCGTCTTATATTTTGGATATAATCTGTTTGTAATATCGTAATATGCCATACGTGTTGTCATCTCCTGGTTTTAAAGGCTACATTACAATAAAGTGATGTAGTTTTCTGAACTTACCAGACTGTTCTATTATTTGTCTTTACACATTACTGATGATTATTTATCAAATATCTCATTGTGTAAATATTTTGTGAAGGCACCAACCCTACAATATCGTCGCAATATCGATATCGAGGTATTTGGTAAAAAATATTGTGATATTTGATTTTCTCCATATCGCCCAGTCCTACACTTCGGGTGGGTTTACATTGGAGTTAGTTGAAAGCCTGGTTCGTCACTAAGGGGTGCCACCGTAAGGGAATTCTGATGAATCCTAAACTCACTAATGAAGGCTATTAAAATTGAGGACTGCTAAGAAAAGGAAAACATAGTTTTAGCGTCAGAACTTGGCGAAATGTAATAAATTCCCAGCTGGGAGTGACATTTAAAAATGAGACTTCTCTCACAAAACATCACTATGTGATCTATTCAGAGCGTATAATTTTAACTTCCTGTATTACCCTGATAAAACATATTTTTGGCTACTCACACGAGTGGTACCACATCCCCACTGACATTTTACATTCATAAGGTCACTTTCTCTTTGATATTTTACATTGCATGCAGGTTTTTGGATACTTCATTCTTATGCTCTGGACGCCCTGTGCCTATTTTAACAACCTATTGTTGTGAATTCACAATGAGTCCACCTCGATAACAGCACAACTTTGCCACATGCTCTGCTTTTATTATAGTAAACGATGCATTCACACACTCACACACACCGACACAAGCGTGGATGAAACATGCTGCGTGCCATCCTGAAAATATCAACGTTCATTTCAATCTCCTATTCATCATTAGGCATCTCCTGTCCATCCACGCCAGCTCATGTTTACTTATAGGTTGAACAAGAACAGAGTGCATTCTGGCCTGAATCGTGTCATCAGTATTCATTACATCGGTGACAAGCAGAAAATTCCTCCCCAGCCCCCTTCTGTCATTCCCCCCGGGCCTCTGGGAATCCACTGAAGGTTAATTTATTTAAATCCTTCATCCACTCATCTCTATTCCATTAAACTCTACTAATAAATCTTTGGTTTGCCATGTAATCTGTTTCCTACTGTCAAAGGCCCCACACTCTGCTGCATTTCGCACGTATGCTTGTAGATGTGCGCTCAAAGACAACATGGCAGCAGATAAGGTCACATTAAAATCAGTAGATGTCATGATCTGTGTGTGTGTGAGTCTGCAGACGTGTGTGTAGCTGTTCGCACACACGTCTACCCTTTGAATGTGGCCAAAAAGCCTGCTTTAATTAACGTAAGTGCAGCTCATGGTGGGGGGTAATAAAATCAAAAAGCCGAACCCTCTCAGAGCCCCGAGCAGCTCTAGAGTCCCACAGGTCCCGTAAAGTCTAAGCCTGGTCTGAAACTGAATTTCCCATCTGCCCTCTCTCCTGTTTTTATACCATAATAAAGAACCCGGTCATACCTCTCTGACCATGATAGCGTCGATTAGTCCGAGGTACAAGGAGACCTTGACTATATGGACAGGCGCTGTATCATTATTACAGCATGTCATGTCAGCGTTACACAGATGCTGTTATGATAATGGCTGTTAAAAAGCTCAGCTGTTGGTTTAATAGTGGGTGAAGCCGTTTGCAGTCTGTTGGAGGGGACGTCTCATTGAAGTCAATGTGGTTTTGGTGTTCAATCGGGTTTGTTAATGAGAGGAACGGAGGAGTTATGACCAGAAAACTGTCTCCAAAGGACTTCATCGCTGGTAGAGAGAGGTCAGTGCACATGTCTGAGGTGTATGAGTGTCTAATGCCAAATTTAGAATATCCCGATAATGTCCTGACCGAAAATGACCTTTGGGTGTGATGTTTGCTTGTTATGTTAAGATGCATAATCTGGGACGACTCATGACAAAAAGATGACCTTGTCCGAATTGCCTTCTTTCACCAACGTTTGAAAATGTCTATTTTCATTGACTAACCTAGGGGCGGGGGGGAAAAAATTGATACAGCATAGTATCGCGATATTTTGCGTGGCAAAACTGTATCGATAGACGGACGTCAAGTGTCAAGAAGATACTGGTAACATATGAAACTAGAACACCTGAGGAATCAGTTGGTATCAACCATATCATGTTAGCTTGTCGGGAAGAATGCTAAAAAAACACTTCAAATTTACACTATATTTTGGCGAGGAAAAACTGGCATGGCCATTTTCAAAGGGGTCCCTTGACTTCTGACCTCAACAAATGTGAATGAAAACTCTGAGATGAAAAGCGAAGAGTGAAGAGTGAAAACTGTATCTCATTAGATAAAACAGATTCAGCATATCGCAAAATGTTTAAAATCCCAATAAGATCGTATCGTAAGTATCATGATAATATCATATCGTGTGGCATCTGGGGATTCCCACCCCGTGTAGCACTGACCGCAGCGTGGGGACATGGCAATACGAAACAGAAGATATGTTTTATTTATGTAATCCATTTGACCACAACCATCCGAACTTTAAGAATTATACCAAATTAAAGGCACTCTGAAGTTTTGATCGCTGGTAGCAATGTTTTGTTTGTGTTCAAGCATGCAGGCAACACAAACATGCTCTCTTTGTTGCATCTTTATCACAGTCCGCCACATGCACCTCTGCATGCAACAGTGAAACAGGCTCACGTCTTCTATGCCAGTAGTGACGACTTATCAAATGGACACCTTTCTGTGAAAGTAAGCTTAAGGCGGACAGTGAAACCACTCGGCCTGCATTTCTATAGACTGTACTTTTTGTACGGACTGTTTGTTAACATTATTGTACAAAGAGGCCGGTCAAGGCAAGGCCATGCAATGCGATACACATTCCTGCTGCTGGTTTTAGAAATGCAGAAATGGGCCAAAGAAGAAATGATCTAGCAAGAAGACCACAAGCTAAAATTTCCAAATGGTTCATGAGGAAGGAAATACATTCACCTTTTCAACATCTGGCTAGATTGCATCCTGAATTTCCATCAACCTCAAATGCTTCTTGGATGCATTTATATCTATTGTTGAAGAGGACTTCAAGGATGATTTGGATGGAGTTGTGAAGACATGGCAATTGGAATTTGTAAACATTGCTCAACCTTAATCCCTCTGCTGCCATTTCCCAATAGGAAATACAATACAATACTTCCTTTACTACCCCCCTCTCACGTTCTGTTGAACTTAAGTTAATGTAGAAACTGTAGTTATTTCATTACATATATTAAACAAGCTGCCAGGACGTTGCCACATTATAATTTTCTAAAGAGTTTTCTCCGTTTAACTTTAATGTGAGTTAAAGTTAAGTTAAATATTACTATTTCCTTCATTCACTCTGACTTTACTCTGTTGGATTGATGTTCTATAACACTTCAATTTCCTGTTTCAAAGTGGTTTCTTGTTCCTCGACTTTTTCATATATAGACAGAGAATGAAATGATTTCTCCTCTCAGAAATTCTACTCAAAGGAAGGATGTCCACTCTCCTTTAATATAACTGTCAAATTCAGCATGTTTAAATAGAAATGTATTAAAGTACCGCCTGGTGATCGGTTTGACTGGATTTTTTTTTTATTTCTAATGAGTAATACATGAGCGTGATCATTGACAATAATGAGGTGTAATTCTGAGATATTCAATTTAATGAAGTTCCTGGTCTAAAAGAAGTCAAAGTGTGAATATAGACAATGTATTTCTATTTCTATTTATCTTCATTCAAGGCTCTCGAAGGGCAAATACTGCTGCTGGAATAATGCTTCTTCAGTGTTTGCTTGGGACCAATTGTTAACTCATAATAACAGAGTGAGCAGAGTACTGGCAGAGACAGAAGTCATGATCACTTTACGGTAGACTGACATAAGTTTAATTGGACAACGGGTGTCACAAGGGCAATTTAACATAGAAAAACATTAGAGTGAAAGCAAATCTAAGTGGAACATACAGTGCATCTCTTCTGTTTAGAAGCTCATGCTTTTAAATTATGCTCCAAGGTTTTTTAAAATGCTGGCCTCATTCAAAATATACTCCAATTCAGCATACAGTAAAGCAAAAATGTCACACAAAGATGTCAAATATCCACTAAGCTAGCACAAACTGATAGAATTACCACGTCTCTCACATTTCCCACCATACATGTAACACTACCTCTGCTTTTCCTTTTTTTCTATTGCTGTGTCCACTGTTTTCAGCTGCATCCATTTCTGTCACATCAGCCACATAGCACCTATGCCCTTTTGAACATCTAATAAACATCAATGTAAATGCGACATTTAATACAACTTCACTTTAGAAATGGAAAATAATGTCACTAAGACATCCATCATATTAAATACACCCGTGATATGGACAACACCAAACAAATTCCATTATGCTGCTCCTCCACACCCATCACTCACAGGTGTTTTGGCTGATTACGCCTCTTCTCAGGGCTGACTGGGCTGATATATGTAAAAATATGTATAAATCCTGCTTGATTGACATCTTTCTTATTCTTCAGTCGTAAAACTGGACTTGCATGTAAATTGATATCCACACATCTTATTACTGTAATAGAGTAATATTTTCGGAAAGCACTCCGAGCAGCCTGAGGTGCTGGCTTTTTGAGGCCAATACCAGTATTGATATTTGATAACCATAAATTGTCAGATATTTTTTTTTACATAAATTCTAGGACTGCAACTACAGCCAGTGTCCAAAATGAAATCTTTGACTCTCGGCCAAGTGGACGGGTAGATGAAAGAATCCACCGGGCTAAGCATATATCTTACCAGCCAAAATAATAAACTGCCTTTTTGTGTCACTTTTGTTTCAGTACATTTCATTGAGAAAATGAATTATTATGTTGAATACAAACTAAGAGAAGAGGCCAGAGCTAAATTTGAAGCAAAATAATTGAAATATATTGATGGTTAATCAATTCAAGCCTGAATACTAGGCTTGGACGGTTTCTATTTTTTCATACCTTCCACGATTCTCGACACCAATTCGATACCACGGTAAAAACATGAATAAAGCAATAATTCCCATGTAGCCTTCTTCAACATACACTCCTTTATCACCATTACTGGTTTTTGTAATGGATTTATTTATTTGTAATGGATTTATTCAAGTTTCTCGCCAAAAAATACATTTTCAAGATTACATTTGAACAACTCATGATAACGTTAGAATACATTGCCCAATATCCATTTTCACTGAATAGAGCCTGAATGCACCATAATCCAATGCCAACTCCCGTGTTGAGATCGCCAGGACAAAAGCTAGTTAACGTTAGCTGCTAGCGCTTGGCGGGTGTTAATTTTGGACCCTGACTACAGATAATTTCACAATTAACTGATTAATTTGATTTTGTTTGGTCTGTAAAATGTCAAAAAACTGTTAAAAATGAATAAATAAATTGATATCCATGACAATTTCCCAAAGCCCAAGTTCCCATTGAAATGCTTGGTTTGTCCAAACAACAGTCCAAAGCCCAAAGATACCCAGTTAGGAAGACTCGAGACATTTGAGAAGCTGGAATTGAATGTTTGCCATTTTAAACATAACAATTATACAAACATTTTAGATAAGGGTCCATTAAATTTGGTTACTAAAGCTTGGTAACCAGGATATATAATAATTGGGACATTTTCTTTCATTTGTCAGCGCTCCCTGGTGGAGAAACGATGTACTTGCAATATATCTTTGGCATTTGTGTATCGCCGAAGTAATTTTTAATTTTTTATTGTTTTACAGCTGGGGGTTTTTTTGTGGTTGTGTGTGTATACGAGAAAAAGTTTTTCTGGGCCAGAAAGTACAACATGACTTACAGTTTCGACAGCAGCCAAAACCGCCACAGTCCAGTACTATTCCTGTGAGCTTGACTGGGCCACCCTGCAGCATGCCACCAGCACTGCTGCTGTTGTTGTTTGACTTTGCCTTCACCAAAGTCCTAATCCCTCTCTTTAGCATCTCCCTCCCTGGACCCTTCATGGCATTTCTCTCCAATCAGGCAAGAGGCACAATAAGCTTAAGTTATTTTTTCCATACGAGTGTGATGATTACGTATGATGGAATCTGAATCCGAATGAATTATAACCCCTGAGCGATGACACAAGGGAGGGCTTTGGTGCCAAAAGCCTTCTTTCAAAAGAAGAGGCTTTCTCCTTTAAAGCTATTCCAGTATGCAGTTAGTGAATAAGCTTGGGGAGAAGGATCGCCAGATGGCTGCTATGAGCTTTCCCTTCTGCAGACCTAACAGAGATGCTGTGACATTTCAAATTCAGGGGTGTTTTATTTTGCACCCCCACTTGACTTTATGTTCTGATAATAATCTTCACACTAGAAAATTAAAACAATGAGAGAAAATTATTGTACAACAAATCGCAACCAAGAAAAATTATGTTATTTAAATTAAAGGTAAACCAACAATTCACACCACTTATTTAGAACTGAAACAAATCGATTAATAATATTATAGTTATTTTTTTAAAAATTGGGGGTATTTTCTGCTTTTCTCTGTTTTATATGATTATTATTATGATTGTATATCACATTGCATATCTTTGGATATTGGACTGTTGGTAGGACAACTCTAGATGTCTGAAGATGTCGGCTGGATATTGTAATTTTACCTTACTGATCATTATAAAACGCGCTTCATTCAAACTCAACAGAAACAAAATAAAACTCATCAGAACTGTCTTGGTCAGTCTTTCCACTGTTTCAACAATCACCAACGCTGGTTGTTTTCTACAGAAGCTTGGCATCAGTAGTTTTAAGTATGTATTAAGTATGTATGTAACCTGCTTAGAGCTAGTGTTAGGAAGTTAAACAGGTCATAATTCCCTCTCTAATATCTATTTTATATTGTGAAAACATCTCCTCCAAACAACTGGATTTATTTAAGTATCTCTCCAAAAACTAGATTTTATAAGATTACAATTTTAATTGCATTATGATTTACCTTCGCCTAAAGCTAATTTTTACTGAGCAGAGATTGAACGCACCACAAAGTAACCCAATGGAACATCCGTTAATGTTAGCTGTTAGGTGCCTTATTTACATGGGAAACTTTCTGAAGGGCTGAGGAAACAGACCTACTTGGTTATGTTTAGGAAAAGATCGTGGTTTGAGTTCAAGTAAACCCGTTCTGGCAGAAAGTCCAAAAGGTAAACTTCTCCCGTGTGCGGACTTCGCTGCCCACCGGCTGCTAACAGCTAACGTTAACAAGGTCTCCTTCACCTGATTTCAACACAGATTTGATGTTCACAATGTAGCATTATCAGGGTCGCGCTCTGGGTGCGTTTGTAAATAGTCACTCCAAGCACCAGAGCGCAATCTGGCACAAACTGGACCGTTGGTTAATTCAGAGTGCTGTTGGAATGTAACGTTACCGTTCAGTTATTCAGAGCACCTCACTCTTAGAGCGGCGGAGCGTACTCTAGGCCGTTGAATGAAAGCATTAACCCGATCGCATATTATTACTGAATATTGGGGCATCCCTAATTAAGATCGCATTTATTTTTCACTTGCGTGATCGGACAACTGCATGAGGAATTCCACTTGGCCGTAACACAGAGTTTACTTGCCCCAGGAAGAAGGGCAAGCTTTAACGTCGAGCCCTGGACCTCATCGGTAACTGAATCAGCATTGAATGCAGCTCAGTCCACTTTTGGACAGACAAAGAAACGCAATCATTTATTTGATTTATTCAGATGCCCTGAATTTCCAAGAGTACATGCTGAAGCAAAGCAGTGAGTCATTTCATTTCATGACAGCATGAACAGAGAGCAAGCCGAATCATTATTAAAGTAGCTCTGTAACAAAGACAAATAAACCAAATGGCGTGTTGTTCAGTGAATCTGAGCTGCTGCAGGACAAACAGATGGCTTCCTTGATGAAGTGGTCCACATTGTCCTCATATTTTCTGTTATCAATTTTTAACATTTCAAACACCTACAGTATGTCAGTTGAACAGTGGAGGCTGCAGTAATAGGGAGAAACTTCACATTGCATCAACCAGCCTGAGACTGTTTGTTGTGACAACAGGAAGAAGTAATCCTTAGTCTACTTTTTGAGCTTAAATGAGGTCCAAAACCAACCAAGGCCCCCTGTGTCGCTCAACCGAAAACCTCTCACAAACAAAGAGATGATGAATTTGGATTCTCAGCACCTTTTGGCTTCACCACTTTCCAATAGTCTCCTCCACAGTCTGTGAAGTGGGTGCTTCCTCTGCTATCCTCCATTTCCTCCTGTTGTCATTTTGAAATGTATGGCTCAAATGCAGTATGGTAGCTCAAAAAAGAGACCACTTAAGCTCGAAATTCTCGGCTGTTTGCAGTATTTCTTGCTTTTGGAAAAGAGGATAAAGATGGATAACAAAGGCAAAAGCTTGAAACAGACCTCAGCGTGGAAATCTATTACAATTTCACCACAAGCCAGACGAATGGCATTTGAATTGATGGCCACACTCGCAGGATGGCAAGGAAAGAATCAACCTTTCAAGACAGGAAATGACCCGGTCACAGACACCATTACCGCAGTAAAGGAGAAGGATAATCAGCCTGTCCATAGATTACAATTTAACGGCTGAGGTAAAAGCAACCGAGCCAGTGAGAGCTAATTTAGCCAACATTACAAAGGGCCGTGCAACACTAATATTTTGCACCTTCAATGTCCCCAAACTCGATGGTGGGGTTCACACCCTATGATTGAACGGACTGAAATGATAATAGCTGTCATCAAGGCTAGTCTGACATTTCACACCTGCATAATTAGATTCTTTGGACACAACAGAGTGCTTCAAACAGGCCCAGGATCCAGAGTTGAAAAACTGGGTTATTTCACTCAAGTGATGTTCAGTTTAACAATTCAGCTGAAGGATATAGTTTGTAAAAACTGTAGACAGTGGGCCAAAAACCTTGCAAAAAATCTATTAGAATCTATTCAATAATGGAGTAAGCAGCCCACTAGTTCCACATTAAACAAGGTTTCTTACATGCAGTGGATCTGGGATAATGTACATCAGTGCAGTGCTACTGATTTGTGGAGGCATTGTGGAGAGATTAGCAAGGACTTCTTATTATGAAGGACTGACCCTACTGACACCCAGACATGTTCAGCCTTCTAAACAGCCCTCTTTATAACACACCTGTCCAACAGCAGCTGGGAAATAGTGAGAGCTATTTCTGTGTGTTGACCCAAAGAAAGCCCTTCACATTGTCTACATTTCTGGACCACCTACTGGGTAGTTGATTTGACCTCCAGCCACAAAAACTGGAAAAGGGTAACGGGGGAATCACAGTCGACTACAACAGACGTTTGTGTTATTCTCCTGAAGACAGTCTGGCCTTAATTACTAGGAAACTTTTGCTAACATCACAAACTACAAACAACATGAGGACAAAAATGTATTAAATCAAAAATGATTGTTGCCTGTTTTCATTCAAATGAGGTAGACTATATTTACTGAGTGAATGTGACTCTGTTTGCAGTAGCAAATGAATGTAAACAAATGAACATTAAAGCAGGATTTTCAAAGGCTTTCTGAAGTACATAATGTATTTAGGTAAGACGAACACACCCAGTTGGATTCAAATTAGAGCAAAAACTACTGAGATGTTCATGAGGGAAAATATTTGTATATCTGCTATACATCATTACTATATTATGTATAATTAGGGATGCACTCATTCCACCTTTTATCTTCTGATAACTGTTCTGATATCTGCCAATTATTTTTATGTAAGACAACATGAGGCAAGGCATTGATGTGGCACTAAAAACTGAGTCAGCAGCCAGGACTGAACGAATGCTGATAACAAAAACACTGAATTTTGTGACAATAACAAAAAAAACTGTTTAATGTGGATCTGTCATGTAATGGCCAATCCATTTAAGAGATTCAAGTACTCAACCCATTTAGCATTGCACTTTTATAACATTGTTGGACTCGCAATGGACAGCTGTTTAATCTATTTTTTAAAAGGATCAAAATTGATGCAGAAGAAACAGAGATATTGTAATTTGGATTCCATGAATTCTTCCCTGTCAAAACCTGGCGACTACATTACCCACAATACAACTCAACTGCCAACAGTTCACTCGGAGATTCAGGTGTGTTATGCTAGTAGAGGCTAGAACTTCAAGCAGAGCAACGTAACCTCATGCAATGGTTCGTTGAAAAGTTATTCCTAATTTCGTGTGCGTTTTCCTATGAATTGCCAGCAACCCGTGTCAATTTCCATTTGTTACATGCATACAGTCTTTTCAGAATAAACTTCCGTCTTCACAGGAAACAACTTGGTTAGGTGTTAGCAACAAAACTGCTTAGATAAGTTTAGGTAACAAAACTACTTAGTTATATAAATCAATGTTGACTTCTAGATTCACACAGGGTACGAACACCGGTCTCCAGTGCTCTTTACACTTCCTGGTTCATGATTACGTGGATTATATACAATTTGATTTCGTGGGACAAATACGAATTACAGGACATTATTTTTCTTAGGTATAACTACGAATGGTGTATGAGAACAGTCTGAGCAGAGATGAGAAGCAGGCTACAGAGGTCTGGTCAGCTCACTTCATTATTACTATACACCCTCAGATTTTTTCATTTTTAAACTTGTAGTCTTCAGCACCAACTGACGAGCCACAAACAGATTTATATAACTTTTCACGGATACAGCAGTACATCTGGTAAACAGATATGTAAAAATTGGTGGAACTCCCCTTTAACCAGGTCAGTATTGGTGCCAATACCAATCCGCCAAATTGGATCACTGCATCTCTACTTGTCTCATGATTAATCCTAACTTCTACAGCACATAACAATTGTTTTCTAGATTAA